>APFE030239215.1:34533-53003 GCA_000404065.3 Pinus taeda | reverse complement strand
TAAATTCTAAATTTATTCCCAACAATAAATTCTTTAATAGATTTTAAATTTATTTAACACAATGGACTCATAAAGTTTTATTAACATATTCATTCTTCAATCCATTTTCTATTGATTACTTATAATGTTAGTTTTGAAAATTATCTACCTCACATATTTTATGTCATAATTTACATATATGGTTTCAATATTCATGCATAATTTTTAGGTATTTGTCTAATGGTTTTTATTCTTAAGCTTTGTAGGAACCATCATCCTTGAAAATAGATCATATTCATGTAAATAACATATTTACCATCAATCACTTCCCACAATAATTTAAGGAAATCTTTGCATAAAAAATGGATAGGAATAAGATGTAAATAAATATATTTATCAAAGTGTTGTGCTATACAACAACCCTCCCCATTTCAAAATTTTTCATATTAAACGTTAATAAGAAATGGGTCCCATTTTAGAATATAAATAAAATCAATAAAAAGTTTGATTTTTTTTTTTTTATAATAGGTTATATAAAATTTGCTTTTAGGATAGGTTAAATTGCAATCACAATTTGCAAATCTATCAAACCCATGAAAATCCTCTTGATAAGGACCGATCCGATTTGAATTATAATAAAACCTTATCATAAAGCTTATCGAAGGAAAACAATTATAAAAGGAATATTCGCATCGCGCACATCCTTTATTTCAATAGTGAACTTAAAGTGTTCCATTGAGATCCACTGATGCAATATCTCTATCGGAAATCGCATATTGCTACTCATCAAGAAGTCATCCCAAGTGTTCCATAGAAAACCTCCAATGCGATGAGCCAATCGCAATGGTGCATCACTAAAATCATAAAACATGTCCCAAAAGCCCTTTTGAAATCTTCGGATGCGATTTCATTATCATGTAGTGCGCTTTCGATAAAGGCAAAACATGAAGTATTACGAACATGTGCAGTTTAAAGTTATAAGTCAATTATAAAGAAAATTTAAATGATTTATAGATTTTAAAGCATGACGCCTCCCCATGCCAGCTCACCACTGCTCGCAATCGCGACCATGCAAAGGAATCATTTAAGCATGGAACTTGTAACTCCCAATCTGTGATATGTGATTATCACTAATCGTCGATCGGGAAGTCATGATACCCATTCTAAAAACGACCATTATAAATTTGTGATGTGACATATGATCACAACATTAAAGTTTCATGTTGGAAGCTACAGGGAAATCATTAATAAGCAGTTATGGTTGAATCCTTCAAGAAATTCATCCGTGGTGGCTTAACATATCATAGATCCATAGCATCTATTACGCTTAATTGTTGTTAGTCCAGTGCACTGTGTATTAGCTTTGAACAAATTTTTCCACTGTTACGTCCTTCTGTTTCATTTTGTAGAGCGAATTTGAAATCATCAGTCCAACAAAAATTTCTAAGAAATCACGGAAAGCAAAAGTCCCCGTCATAGCGAAAGATGAACCAGCAAAGTTGGTACTAATAGCTAGTACTACCTGTTCAGGCCTTGGCAAGACTTCATGGGAGGGATCTACTCGAAGCCGAGGATCCAACTGAAATTGTAGAAGAAGGAGAAATGGAGGGTTCAACAGATAAATCAGAAAATACTCTTAACGATTTAGCCAGCTCCTTCCTTCACAAAATAGCAGCTCGTGCCCAAGTGTTACCATACAATGACCTGGTGAGATGGGTAATAGAGAGTACCAACATAACCGAAAGAGCATTCTATATAGCCAATGGAAGGATGTTCGGGACATTCAGGGTAGAAGATATCAAGAAGATGTATCATTTACCGGACCCCCAAAAACATTACAACCAAGCATTTTGAGAAGCTTTCTCCAATGAGAATGATGTAGAGTCGGACCCTATCAAGAAATGGAGACATTTCCCAAACAAGCATAAGCATTAATCCTCTGGTATGTACTCCGTAGACTCCTTAGAATCTCCCTATTGCTATGTTGGCGCTATGATATGTAGACTCTTTGGAATCTTTGATTCAGCTAGGTTTTCCATAGAAATGGTGCCTTTAATGGAAGCAACAATCAACTCTTATATTATGGATTGGGAAACCATTTTATCAAATAAAATGGCCAACCAAATCCTTGATTATAGAAGAAATAGGTTTGTAACTACCTGGATAATACCCCCATTATATGAGCACCTACATCATAGATACCATCTGTTTCAATTCTAAATACCCCATTCTAGGTTGGAAATAGACTCCTCAAGACCCAACTCCTATTCACATTTATCATAAGTATTTGTGGAAGGCCCATTATAAAGATCATATATATAGAATTTGCCATGGTTTTGTTTTACCCGTCCATCAAGCCATATTCAACAAACCTACTCCTCATTTATCCGATGAGGCCAGCATTGACCTAACATCAATCAACAGTTGGTTCGGTGAAGAAAAGTTTACCTATGTCAGACTTTCTAGCAGCACCACAGATCCACATGTTCTCCCCTTGTACATTCCTAATAAGCTATTGGCCAGAGAAATAACTTACCAGATAACAGAAATAGGAATGTCCAGGAACCTCAAAGAGTCCAAGAAACAAATGTGGCCTTTAGAGAAAGAAGTAGGGAAGATAAAAATTCTGAAGTTAGCAGTCATTCCTAAGAGATAGTATGATCCAAAAGCAGTGGCTAACAACTTTATCACTCAGGTGACACTTGCCAAATTTGAACATGAGAAAGATGACTATGATGACTTGTTCTCTTCGACTGAGTCATTTTCATGGGTAAAACATCTAGCAAAGATCAAATTAGGAGTAGGGGGGATAGATAAGTTTATGTAGTTCAGGACACAGAGGTTACAAACACTTCCTCTGGATTTATTGAACACTACCCCTATGGTGCAGCAAGAAGGCCACAGTGAAGAACAAACTACTGAGAAGAGTCCTAAAAAGGAGAAGAGTCTCGAAAAGGAGAAAAGTCTCGAAAAGGAGCAGACAAATGAAAAGACCAGTGAGTTCCTAGATACCGATGTGCATATTGATTCCAGCTTAATCAAGGAATGGGAGTAGTTTGATCAAATGATCAAGAACCAGAATGACCCCCAAAACATCATTATGCAAAAATCGCTCGCAACACGGGAGCCTATTGTTACTAATATTCCAATTGAAGGGGCAGTGGGCACAATTAACACTCAGCATGATATTGAAATTATTCCAGAGAACCCTTCCGAAGAGATTATATTGAAGTTAGAGGAAATACCACCCATGGATGTATTTTACAGTCCAAAGCATAGGATTGTCAAAAGATAGAGGAAAAAGAGAAAAAATGACCAGGGACCATTCTCAACTCCTCAAGCTAAACTGATGAATGTGGTATGAAAAGACTCAAAAGTCAATCCTTCTGAGGATTTAACCAAGTTATCTCAATATGCAGGTGCTTATACAGCCGCTACAATGGACAAAGCTTCTGAAGTTAGCCAACTAATCAAGGAAAAGGATCTAAGGATCACCCAACTTGAAGATAAAATGGCAGTGGAATAATAGAAGATTGGACAACTTGAGCAACAACTAGCAAAGTAAAAACAACATAATGAGAAACTAAAAGAATAGTTAAATATGGAGAAATAAAAGATCGATCAACAGGCTCTCCAGAAACAACAAAAGTTGTCTCAAGAACTCAGCAAGCTTCAAGTGGTAATTCAGCAGGAAAAGAAAGCTAAAGAAGAAAATGTTGCACAACTGCAATTACAGGTAGAGAAATTCAAAGGTTATCCGAAGATTGGTGAATTCAAGAAAGAAGCCCTGGAAGTGACCAAAGCCTTATCTCGGCAACTAAATATCCTTTTCCATAAAATATCATTGGTTGACCCGTTGTGCACTATCACTGCATCACTCATTGAACGGGCAGTTGACACCAGGCTAGAATTTGAAAATGCAGATGATAAGGTGACAAAGTTTCTCTCTTGGCAAAGTTCAGAAGAAGGCATGGCTGCTAATCTACCAAAAATCCAAGAATTGCACAAAGAAACCTTGTTTTCAGAGTGGGAATCACAGTTAATAAAAGTCGAAAGAGCTACTTTCAGAGCCAAGACTACAATGAACAGTGTGATCGAGCTAGTAAATGACAATTTATATGAAACTAACTTGATCTCCTATTGCTCTCCAGGAAATATCCTGAAAGAAAAAACGCTAGAAGATCAATGGAGATAGGATCTGGCCAGTAGAGAAGAACAAATCAGCAAAGTGCAAAACTTGACTTGGGATGCATTTTGGTTTTTCCTAGTCAAGCCGCATAGCTAGCAGATGGCCACCAAATGCCTTGCTGATGCTATGAATCTCATGGTTTCTGAACTTTTAGATGCTACGTACATAGCTCAACTACATTCCATGCTAAGTCATCCTCCAGAAATTTAGCAAATGCTCTCAATTTATCAGCTGCAAGTACAAGAGAAGAAGTAGATACAATTAATCAGTTAAAAGGCTATCACACTGTTATTTTCATAAACCAAATCCCATATTTTCATGTTTGCAGTTTCAACAACTCAAAGCGAATTTTATTGATAGTTAGTTTTTATTTCTATTATTTAAACCCTTTCATATATTTGAAGAAAGGGTCCTCAATTTGCATTAAAAACTTGATTTGAGAAGTCACATTTTGTACTTCTGAATATATTTTTTAGCAGTAGTGGATCAAGGTTCTACATTTTTATGAAGAAACTTTTTCAAGACTTGCACTTTTGTATCTCCTGGAAGTTATCTCAATAAGAAAGTGGAATCAGAGCGTTATTTGCATTGGAAAGACTCAAATGCATGTAGTATTTCTATCACTATTCTTTTGTCTTGTTTCCTTATGTGATGAAACATTCGTTTTAAAAGTTGCTAGTGTTTATGTATGTATGCTATTCAAAATAATTCTTTATCATGTCACTTTTGAAGATTTAGAATTGTTATATTTTAAAGATGTATGTCAGCGATATACATTGTTATGAATGCGATATGTTTTATTTATAATTACTTTGTTTAATTTCTTAAACAAAGTAATCATCATCTATGAATGCAACTTTTTATCGAATAGTAATTCATCTATATGATTATTTGTCTGTTAGAAATAATCAGAAATTACATTGTTAATACATTACCTGGGTTAGATAAGTATACTTGTATATTTTTGAGTTATAGGTTAAAGCACTTATCATCCTTATTATACATTATAAAACAATCATCCATCAAACCATTCATTATATGGGAAACTAGTCCCATAATATCCAGTCGGAGCCACCACACCAAACGGAAAAGGAGTTGTACTAGGGTCCAGACTAGGTGGTTATCCCCAATGTTGGTGCTAGGATTTTAGAGGCATCAACATTTTTGGCGCTAGAAGGAGGGCAAAGAAAACTATGAATGGCAAGCGAATCCAAATCCATAGGCCATTCTAAGAGTAAAACTCCCTCACCATCTCCTCCAACTTCTCCTTCGCATTCTAAATCTCCTAGTTTTAAGTGAGAAGTTGAAAAGGAAAATACAACACCCACTGCTGAAAACTTAAATTCACCTGACAATTCTTCTCTTGAACCCCCTAAAGTACAGTCCTTGATTCATAAACTCCAAGGGTTTTCGATATCCCAAGAATAGTCTGAGTTGTCCCAAGGCAGTGTGACTTCGCAGTATATCCCATCTCAGCTTCTTCTGTTGTTAGTTCAATAATGGCACATAATAAACCTCAACCAAGGCCATGGACAAATCCAGGAGCAGCCATAATGCCTACACCTTTGAGACAATTACCAGCCCATTCTAAAAAATGGTTACCAAAATTTAATCTTGACATTGGTATATTAGCAGAAGAACATATAAACAATTTCATGTTGTCAATAAACTTGAATGGGGTAACAAAAGAAGATGTTGTTGTTAGTCTATTTCCATACACTCTACAAGGAGAAGTTGGATCATGGTATTTTTCATTACCACCAAGATCCATCAATAGCTGGGATGCTTTTCAGGAGCAATTTTTAACCAAGTTTGGAGACGATAGGTCCACAGCAACTTTGATTAATGATCTCTCCAATCTGAAATATGAATCAAAGGAACCCATCAAAGACTTCAACTCCCGATTTAATGAAGTGCTGAATAAAATTCCTGCAACATCCAAGCCTAGTGAAGAAGTTCGAAGCAAATGGCATATCTCAGCCTTGCCTTCAAATATAGCCATCTTCGTTGATAGGGCTGCCAAACCCACATTAGCAGAAAATATGAAGGAAGTGATCGTTGTTGAAAAACGTATCATTGTTTTGGAAAATAAAAATGCTCTTGAAGAAAGAAAATCCAAAAAAGCTACCTTTAAAGATGATTCAAAAAAGAAAGCAGTTAAAGACCCATATGACATGGAAGGTTTACAAAAAGTTCTGAAAACTATTTCCAATGAAATGGTGGAAATAAAAAAGCGGGTAGCTAAAACTTCTACTAAAAAACCATTTAGGGACTTCAAAAGAAATTAGTCAATTGAACCAAAACCACCTAATGCTATATCTAATGCAGAATCAGATCTAGATCATGATGAATATGAAGACACAGTTTTATCATTGGAGGAAATGGAAGAAGATGAAAGAGTTGAATGTCATGGAATGTGGGACTTTATCTTGCCTAACTCTGATAATGAAAGTGAATAGGAAGCTCTCCTAGTAAATACCAAAAGTAAAAATGCAGCAGAGCCTGTTCAAACGAATCCAAAGAAGAAAAATTCAAGCCTTGTTACTTAAGACAAAGCTCCCATGAAGAAAACTCCAGTTGTGCCTACCCAAAATCAACCATCATCCTCCAATCCACCCTCATCATCTAAAACATTAGTAGTCTCTGAATCTATGGATTACAACATTGTGGAAGACATGAAGAAGACTCAAGTAAATATTTCTTTATATGAACTTAGCAAGCTCAAACATCAATAGAAGTTGTTACTTAAAGATTTAAATGCAGTATCTTCTTCTCCTCTTCCAACTAGTGTATTATCCAAGGCGGCCAAAGGATCAGGTAAACCACCATCGGATAAACTAGATGCTATTGATGTTGTTTTGATCGGAGATAGGTATAATTCTCATACTCCTCCTTTTCTCTTGACTTATGAGATCTATAATAGAAATCTGCATAACTACCTGATAGATTATGGGGCTCCATCAAACATAATGCCAGCCTCAGTTTGCTCTATATTAAACATTGAGCCCCAGAAATCTGCAGTCCATATTGTTCAATTAGATCGGAATAAAGTGAAAGTTTTTGGAGAGATTAATTCAGGTACCATTAGGTTATCGACTGATCCCAGATTAGTTCAAAGAATTTATATATTGATTATTGACATCCCCGAGTTTTATGGTTTAATTCTAAGCAGGGATTGGTTTGAGAAACTCCATGGTTACATTTCCACTAATTGGTCTCACATGTGGCTTCCCTATAAAGGGAAACCAAATCAAATCAAAATAGATCAGTAAAAACACACGACCCATACAGTAACGGAGTTTGAACAAGAAAACCAACCTGTAACTTTCAATAACAACATTCTCGGAAATTACTCAGCTAAGTCATTCTTTGGAAATTTTAATGCTCAACCATCGCCTTTTCCTATTAATAGTTTCACATCACAAATTGAAAATTTGTCTCATAATAATACCTCAAGATGTGTTAGTATTGCTTATGAACTTGTAAATAAATCTGTAGATAAGCCTTTATTTTGGTATTTATATTTTGATGGATCAAAATCCAATGATGGTGCAGGAGCAAGGTGTATTTTAATTAGTCCAGAAGGGGAAAAAACTATGCTATCATGTAGACTAGAATTTAAGTGTACCAATAATATTGCAGAATATGAGGCATTGATTCAAGGGATCTATAAAGCAATAAGCCTGAATATTCAATATCTCAAAGTATTTGGTGATTCGGAAATTGTATCAAACAAGTAAGGAACATTATCCATTGTCTTCCAGGACATCTCAAACATTATCAATCCCTTGTTCAAGATCTCATAACTCATTTTCTAGCATTCAATATTTCTCCTATTCCTAGATCTCAGAATGCAGCAACTGATTTATTAGCTAATGTTGCTTCTAAGCTCCTTCCATCTGAGAATTATAGTCTAAATAGGTTTTCAATTGAATTAATATTTCGACCATCTGTCCCAAATAATGTCATCAATTGGTGGGTATTTCATCATGATGAAGACATCTTAAATTTCTTGACTTCTAAAAAATCTTATGATGATCAGATTATCGATGAAAACGATCATGATCTTCAACTAAAACAAATACTAAATGAGAATTCTATTCCTAAATCTGTGGTCAAGCTAGAAGATCTCTATGATATCAAAGATAGATTCAAAAAGGTCACTAACCCAAAACTTCAAAGTTATACTTCAAGGTTTGAATTAGTAAACCTTGGCACTGACGCAAAACCACAAAATGTCAATCTAGGACTTGAACTCACATCAGAAGAAAGATTTGCTTTCATCAGATTATTAAACAAATACAAAAATGTTTTTCTTGGAATTATGAAGATCTGAAAACTTATGATACTTCTATCATTCAACACACAATTCCAATTATTTCTTATGAGAAACCTGTACAACAAAAGTTAAGGAAAATTCACCCAAATCTGGAAAGTCAAATCAAAACAGAGTTGAATAAACTTATGAAAGATAAAATAATTTCCCTGGTCATACATTCTAAATGGGTTTCAAACATGGTACCTGTAAGGAAAAAGAATGGTGATATTAGGATTTGCATAGATTTTAGAAATCTCAATAAGGCATGTCAAAAAGATAATTTCCCATTACCAACAATGGAGCAGATACTTCAATTAGTAGTTGGTTCAGAGTTAATGTCCTTTCTTGATGGTTTTTCGAGATACAATCAAATACGGGTGCATCCAGATGATAGACTAAAAACTACACTCAGAACTAAATGGGGAACATATGCTTATCAGAAAATGCCTTTTGGTTTGATAAATGCTATAGCTACCTTCCAACGAGCCATGGATATAGCCTTCAAAGGTTTGATCAATAGGTCAGTTGTTGTTTACTTAGATGACATAACTGTCTTTTCCAAGAAAAGGGCCAATCATCTCCATGATTTAAAACAGATCTTCGAACGATGTAAAAGGTATGGGATTTCTCTAAATCCCAAGAAATCATTCTTTGCTCTTAATGAAGACAAACTCTTAGGGTTTATTGTATCCAAAGATGGCATATATATTGATTCTGACAGGATAAAAGAAACTTCTGATATTCCTTTGCCACATAACAAGAAATCAATGCAATCATTTTTGGGACAGATAAATTTTGTAAAAAGATTTGTTCCTGATTTTTCTCATATAGTCTTGCCTTTGCAAACTATGATTAAGAAAAATTTAGTTTTCAAATGGGGACATAATGAAAAAGAGGCTTTTGAATCAATCAAACAAGCAATCATTAATGCTCCTGCATTGAATACTCCAAATTTTTCTAGTCATTTTATTTTGTATACTTTGGCCACTGAAGCATCTTATGCTGTTGTCTTAACACAGATCAATGACCAACAAGTAGAAGCACCTATATCCTTCTTCAGTTCTAATTTACAAGGTGCTAAACTCAACTATTCTGAAGTTGAAAAACAAGCTTTTGCTGTGTTTAAATCTGTCAAACACTTTAGACCATTCCTCCTAAAAACACACACAAAAGTAATAGTCCCATTCTCTGCAATGAGGCAATTGCTAGTTCAAAGGGAATTAGGAGAAAAGAGAGCTAATTGGGTAACAACCTTATAAGAGTATGATATTGATATTAAACCAGCGAAAATTGTGAGAGGAAAAGGTTTTTGCAGGTTATTAGCAGGAGCTTCTAATATTCCAGAATATGAAGATTCAGATAATACTCTTCAAGTGAACAAGATAAGTATCATAAATTTTGAATCTCAGTATGCTGATCTGATATTTTACTTGAAAAATGGATATGCTCCTCCTGATTTCAGTTACAAAAACAAATGTTCCTTAAGATTGAAAGAAAAACACTTCGAAATCATTAATGATGTGTTATTTAGAAAAAATTATGATTCAATTTTATTAAGATGCCTTGAAAAACTAGAGCACAAAAGGTTTTGCAGGAATTACATGATGGTCCAACAGGTGGAGATACTACAGCCCACAAGATAATAAATGTTGGATATTATTGGCCCACTTTGTTTAAAGATGCCCATGATTATGTCAGGAAATGCAAGATATGCCAAACTACTAGTGGGAGACAAAGGAAACTAGCCTTCCCTTTACAACTAGTAAACATTGAGCAACCATTTGAACAGTGGGGGCTTGATATCATAGGAGAGATTGTTCCACATTCTTCCAATCAACACAGATACATCATTACAGCCACGGATTACTTCACAAAGTGGGTAGAAGCAATTCAATTAAAGGTAGCCAATTCTGATGCAATCATTGAATTCATTGATCAATTCATCATTACCAAGTTTGGTGTACCTAACGCCCTTATTTTTTATAATGCATCTTATTTTTCTGGGAGTAGTATATTTGAATTTTCTCTTAAGAGAAGTTTTAAATTAAAATATTCTGCAAATTACTATCCTCAAGGTAATAGTTTGGCAGAGTCAACTAATAAGAATCTCTTTAAGATTATTAAAAGAACTGTTGATCAAAATCAAAAGAATTGGCCTAAATCTTTAATATTTGTATTATGGAAAGATCGCGTAACTCAGAAGGACTCAATAGGTACTTCTGCTTTTAACTTAATGTATGGGAAAGAAGTTGTAATACCTTCAAACTTAGCACTCCCATCTCTAGCCCTAGTACAATTTATTGAAAAAAATCCTTCCTCTATTCAATTAAGATTTGATCAAATCCTCAAATTGGAGGAAGAAAGAGAGAAGGTCAAAATCACTCATGCTAAACATCAACAAGTCACTAAATCTTCCTTTGATGCAAGTTCTACCGGCTCAAAAACATTACATATTGGTGATCTCGTGTTGAAATGGCACAAAGCACATGAAGACAACAGTAAACATACCAAATTTCAAATGATGTGGCTTGGACCATTTCAAATCATTGAAAATAGAGGCTCATCGACGTTCATACTACAAGATTTATTAGGAAAGAGAGATTCTCTTCCTGTGAATGGGCTTATCTTAAAGAAATTCTTTTCTTAAGGTGGTAACCCCTTCTTACCTGTAAATATTCTTTATGCAAGTTTGTTTATTTTAGAAAATAATGTTGTAAATAGTCTTCCATTGCCCTTTTACTATTGAAAAGCTTGTTAAGAGAATATTGTGAATACTTGCTTTCAATAGGTGGAAACTTTTAAGGAAATGATTACAGTTTTGGAAAGTTAAATAAAACATGAAACTCTGAAAAGCTCTTTAAAATTTGTAAAATCTTCCAAAACTTTGAAAATACTGTAAATCATTCTAAGTTTTATAAAGTTAAGAGAGGTTATTTGTAAAAAGTAAAGACTTTTCCAAACTTAGCATCTATAACTCTAAAAATTGTCATCCATAAACTCTTAAGGAGAAAGTCATTCACCCCATCCACTAAGTTTATGATTTTTCAAAGTGTAATTCTAAAATATGTCTGATATAAAAGATAAGAGGTCTCATAATGAGCCTTCTTACCATGATCATAGGGAACTAATTAAACTGACATTACCAATAGTGCATATCAAAACAAGGTAATGGCTTATAATCATAAGACAAGGGGTCTCATTACGAGCCAGCTTGTTTAGTTCAATTATAACTAGTGAATGGAATTGTCATCAGCTAGCTCCCAAACCAGAACAATCGATTTTTATCTTAAAAAAATAATAAAAGAATATAAAATCAAAAAATATATGTAAACATATCTTTTTGAATTTATCTTTCAAAAGTTATACTCTTAGATGGATGGGACAATGAATGATTTATGGTCAAAAGGTAACCCTGTCGAGACTATAGATGTTTGCTGGCAGCAGAGGCACTACCTGTGACAAAAGAGTAAATTTAAAAAGCTAAGTTGGAGGAGCCCCCTATTTTATCTTTATCAACCAATCAAAGCTTGAAGAAACCCAAAATGCTTTTATTTTTAAAGGATTGTAAAAGAAATTACAAAAAATTGTCATTTTATTCAGAGTTATTTTTTTATTTAACTATTCTTAGATATTTTTATTTGCCTTCAATTGTTTTCAATTAATAAAGTTTTAGATATTTCATTATTTTTTCAAAGATAACTATTTCTCCCAGTGAATCGCCAATTGTTGTGCTATATAACAACCCTCCCCATCTCAAAATTTTTCATATAAACCTTTAATAAGAAATGCGTCCCCTTTTAGAATATAAATAAAATCAATAAAACATTTGAAAATAAATTTTTATAATAGGTTATATAAAATTTGCTTTTAGGATAGGTTAAATCACAATCGCAATTTGCAAATCTATCGAACCCATGAAAGTCCTCTTGATAAGGACCGATCCGATTTGAATTATAATAAAACCTTATCATAAACCTTTATCAAAGGAAAACAATTATAAAAGGAATATGTCGCATCACACACATCCTTTATTTCAATAGTGAACTTAAATTGTTCCATTGAGATCCGCCAATGCGATAACTTTATCGGAAATTGCATATTGCTACTCATCAAGAAGTCGTCCCAAGTGTTCCATAGAAAACCTCCGATGCGATAAGCCGATCACAATCGCGCATCACTAAAATCATAAAACACGTCCCAAAAGCCCCTTTGAAATCTTCGGATGCAATTTCATTAGTGTGTAGCGCGCTTTCGATAAAGGCAAAACATGAAGTATTACGAACATGTGCAGTTTAAAGTTATAAGTCAATTATAAAGAAAATTTAAACAATTTATCAAATTTAAAGCATGTCACCTCCCCATGCCAGCTCACCACTGATCACGATTGCGACCATGCAAAGGAACCATTTAAGCATGGCACTTGTAACTCCCGATCTGCGATATGCGATTATCACTAATCGTCGATCGAGAAGTCACAATACCCATTCTAAAAAGGACCGTTATAAATTTGCGATGCAACATATCATCACGGCATTAAATTTTCACATTGGAAGTTATGCGGAAATCATTAATAAGTAGTTATGGTTGAATCCTTCAAGAAATTCATCTGCGGTGGCTTAACATATCATAGATCTGTAGCATTATTACGCTTAATTGTTGTTAGTCCTGTGCGTTGTGTATTAGCTTTGAACAAGTTTTTCCACTATTATGTCCTTCTGTTTCATTTTGCAGAGTGAATCTGAAATCATCAGTCCAGCAAAAATGTCTAAGAAATCTTAGAAAGCAAAAGTCCCCGTCATAGCGAAAGATGAACCAAAATAAATTTGGTACTGATAGCTGATACTACCTGTTCAGGCCTTGGCAAGAATTCATGGGAGGGCATATATAATCTACTCGAAGTCGAGGATCCAACCAAAATTGAAGAAGGAGCAATGGCTGGTTCAACTGATAAATCAGAAAATACTCTTAATGATTTAGCCAGCTCCTTCCTCCACAAAATAGCATCCCATGTGAAAGTGTTACCATACAATGACCTAGTGAGATGGGTAATAGAGAGTATCAACATAACCGACAGAGCATTCTATATAGCCAATGGAAGGATGTTCGGGACATTCAGGGCAGAAGATATCAAGAAGATGTATCATTTTCCAGGCCCCCAGAAACATTACAACAAAGCATTTTTAAAAGCTTTCTCTAAGGAGAACGATGTAGAGTTGGACCCTATCAAGCAATGGATACATTTCCCAAACAAGCATAAGCATGAATCCTTTGGTATGTACTCCGTAGACTCCTTAGAAGCTCCCTATTGCTATGTTGACGCTATGATACGTAGACTCTTTGGAGTCTCTGATTCAGCTAGGTTTTCCATAGAAATGGTGCCTTTAATGGAAGCAGCAATCAACTCTTATATCATGGATTGGGCAACCATTTTATCAGATAAAATAGGCAACCAAATCCTTGATTATAGAAGAAATAGGTTTGTAACTACCCAGATAATACCCCCATTCTATATGAGTGCCTACATCATGGATACCATCTGTTTCAATTATGACTACCCCATTCTAGGTTGGAAATGGACTCCTCAAGACCCAACTCCTATTCACATTTATCATAAGTATTTGTGGAAGGCCCATTATAAAGATCATATATATAGAATTTTCCATGGTTTTATTTTACCCGTTCATTAGGCCATATTCAACAAACCTGCTCCTTGGTTATCCGATGAGGCCAGCATTGACCTAACATCAATCGGCAGTTGGTTCGGTGAAGAAAATTTCACCTATGTCAAACGTTTTGGCAGCACCATAGATGCACATGTTCTCCCCTTGTACATTCCTGATAAGCTATTGGCCAAATAAATAGCTTACCAGATAACAGAAACAGGAATGTCTACGAACCTCAAAGAGTCCAAGAAACAAATGTGGCCTTCATTTCCCCTCCGTTGTGGTACTTATTTACTGCATGATTTCAAACATGCAGAGAAAGAAGCTAGGAAGATAAAAATTCTGAAGTTAGGAGTCATTCCTAAGAGACAGTATGATCCAAAATCAGTGGCTTACAACTTTACCACTCAAGTGAAACTTGCCAAATTTGAACATGAGAAAGATGACTATGATGACTTGTTCTCTTTGACTGAGTCATTTTCACAGGTAAAACATCTAGCAAATATCAAATTAGGAACATGGGGGATAGATAAGTTTATGTAGTTCAGGACACAGAGGTTACAAACACTGCCTCTGGATTTATTGAACACTACCCCTATGGTGCAGCAAGAAGACCATAGTGAAGAACAAAATACTGAGAAGAGTCCTAAAAAGTAGAAAAGTACCGAAAAGGAGCAGACAAATGAAAAGACCAGCTAGCTCCTAGATACCGATGTGCATATTGATTCTAGCTTAATCAAGGAATGGGAGCAGTTCGATCAAATGATCAAGAACTAGAATGAATCCCAAAACATCATTATGCCAGAATCGCCCGCAACATAGGAGCCTATTGTTACTAATATTCCAATTGAAGGGGCAATCAGCACAGTTAACACTCAGCATGATATTGAAATAATTCCAGAGAACCCTTCCAAAGAGATTGTATTGAAGGTAGAGGAAATACCACCCCTAGATGTATTTTATAGTCCAAAGCATAGGGTTGTGGTCAAAAGATAGAGGAAAAAGAGAAAAATTGACCAGGGACCATTCTCAACTCCTCAAGCTGAACTGATGAATGTGGTATGGAAAGAATCAGAAGTAAATCCTTCTGACGATTTAACCAAGCTAGCTCAATATGCAGGTGCCTATATAGCCTCTACAATGGACAAAGCTTCCGAAGTTAGCCAACTAATCAAGGAAAAGGATCTAAGGATCACCCAACTTGAAGAGCAAATGGCAGTGGAACAACAGAAGATTAGACAGCTTGAGCAATAGCTAGCAGAGGAAAAACAACAGAATGAGCAACTAAAAGAACAGTTAAATCTGGAAAAACAAAATATCGATCAGCAGGCTCTCCAGAAACAACAAAAGTTGTCTCAAGAACTCAGCAAGCTTCAAGTGGCAATTCAACAGGAAAAGAAGGCTAAAGAAGAACAAGTTGCACAGTTGCAATTATAGGTAGATAAATTCAAAGGTTATCCGAAGATTGGTGAATTCAAGAAAGAAGCCCTGGAAGTGACCAAAGCCTTATCTCGGCAACTAAATATCCTTTGCTATAAAATATCGCTGGTTGACCCATTATGCACTATTACTGCATCACTCATTGAATAGGTAGTTGATGTAGAAATTTTGAATAATATGACACTTATTCACAGAGATTATCCTGATTATACACTATTTGTGGAATGCATGCATAATACATAAGCTCCTCTACTATTGATCATCAATTTACAGTATTTAGAAACATTCACATGCGCACAGCGAAACATCAATCACACATATCAACACAGTATGTATCCTAGGAAAGCATACAGCTGAAAACCCCTAACTATCTATATATTATATTGATTGAGAACATGTAACAATACATAGTACAATACTCCTCGCAAGCACTCATTACTATCTCCACCTGTTACACACAAACTAGCTCAGATCTAAATCAATCACTGGCTCAAATCTCCTCCGCTGCTTTGCCTACCTCTATTGCACAATCCTGCATGAGAATACTGAGAATGGCTGATCCATTCACGTGTTTCCCTTATGTAACACTACGCAATCCTCATTGGCAACTCAATCCCACTGATTGTGCACATCACATGCACAACTATAGTCACAACTGACAGCTGTCTTGCCTTTTCACTCACCTCTAACACTTGTCTCCACTAAACTGTCCATGCACTGAGTTAACTGATGTATTATTTAGTTGCTTTATGAATTAATAATTAGTGAATTAATTAATAACTAATTGACACCACTCATCACTTAGTCTATTTGTCAATTAGACTAAATACAACTAGTTCAACTAAGTAAAACTGAACACAACTCCATCAACTCCTGATCCAACTCCATAGAACTCAATCACTGAAGTCCTAACTGAAGTCCTCCATGCAATAGCTCAAGTTAACCCATAGGAACCACGTATTTCCTTCTCGCAGCTGCATGTGCCACATCCGTAGCTCGAACTGAAGTGCTCCAAGAGAATAAGATAATGTTTATAGTCCAAATATTATTAAGGGCTAATAATATTCGACTGTTCTATATTTAGACTTGGCAGTAACTCCGCTGTTGTCTAAAAATAGAAGTCCATCTATTTTTACCAACATGACCAATCATCCACAAATAGCATACTGCAACTCATAGACCATGATCCATATGTCTAAAAATAGACATAATCTAAAAATAAACTTTGCGCCAAAAATAGCCTGCGGGACCACTTAGTGAAGGCGACTCCTTTTCACTAAGCTCCATCATCTTGTTGCACTCTCAACACTCCCTCTCAACAAGATATGGATAATCTGCAACCCCCATCCTGTAACTCTGGAATCTTTTGCATGCAAGACATATGCCCGGTCCACTTTGCTCCAACAACACTTGGAACAAAAACACTCCCAACTAACCCCTCTGTTGGGCTAGGAACATACTCTAATGCTGAACCTCTACCTACTGCTGACAAGTGCTCCCTCTCTGACATCTGCGCTACTGCAACATCTCCATGCATCTCGCACCATTGCACACCTCTATGTGCTACCTAGCACTGTGCAAAACACTTGTGCCTCTCGCATTGTTGCGGCCTGCTAGCTATGCGCTGTCCTGGGATTCCTTGCACTGTCGCTCTCTCTGCCACTCCATCCGCATCTGTCTCTACGCAATTAGTCAGTTCCTACTACTCCACATCGGGGCTCCCGTAGCAAGGTCTCATCCAAGAGGTTGGGTACCTCAAGGATCTTGCCCCTCCTCCTTGGGACAATCAATCCACATCACCCCACCTCCTACCTGGAGGTATGGTTGCATGTGATCCCTCAGCCCACCTGGCCTGAAGTTTCCCCCTACTGGAGGTCTCTGCATCAGTAGATGTCTCTACTCGATCTCCACTCAGCTTCCCCTGTTGTGGCTGCTCCACAACCTCCTGAAGTTGCTGCACCAATCGTGGCTCCTCCACAATTGTCTGAGACTTCTTCTGGCTCTAGATGTGGAGAGGTAATATACCCTCCCTCTCAACCACCAAGTCTCCATCAGTTGCCTTGCTGCTCAAGGCTTTGCATGCATCCACATGCAATTGATAAAGGTTCTTGACTCGAACCCCTATCTTCCGGGTTTCTCCAGTTGTCTTACTGCGCAGGAAAGCCTTTCCCTCACTGAAAATAACATCATATCCCTTGTCTTCTAACATCGCCACAGAGATAATATTCTTCTTCAATCTTGGAACATGCATCACTTCCTTCAATACGAAGGGTTTACCAAACTCCCTCTCAAAGGAAATCACTACAACAAAACCCTGTGGTTAGCATCCCTTTTTGCTTCCCTTTTTGCATCTAGAGACCATTTTTGGTGCTATTTGTGTCCATTTATCAAATATGGTGCAAAACTTGATGCAAAGTTTTCACCGAGTTTTGCACCAAGTCTTACATCAAGTTTAGCGCCGTGTATTGTAATAGGTTTTGCACCAGATTTTACACCAAGTTTTATGCCAGGTTTTATGCCATGTTTCATGCCATCCTTTGCACCATGTTTTGCATCAAGTTTGGCACCTAATTTTGTTTCACCGTCTTTTGCATCCTCTATTGCATCCACTTTTTGTGCCTACACTTTCATCAACTTTTGCATCATCTCTTGCATCCTCTTTTACATCATTTTTTAAATCATTTTTTGCATCCATTTTTGCATATTTTTTGCATCCCCTTTGTTCCAAGTTTTTCATGGAGGTTTGTCTCTAGTTTTTACATCTAATCTTGCATCTACTTTTGTTTCATTGACTTTTACATCTTGTTTTGCATCCATATTTACATCCTCTTTTTCATCTGTTATTGTGTCCACTATTGCATCCATTTTTCTTGTGCCATAA
>APFE030239215.1:0-16217 GCA_000404065.3 Pinus taeda | reverse complement strand
AATACCTATCATAAAATATTAAGAAACTAATGGATTTTAACGAAACTATTTAGAAAATAAATGAATCTAAAATTACATATGGGATTGGTGATCTCATTTCTCCGCGTTGCTCGATATTTTTTGTTGTTAAAATATGATTGATGTCTTCATTTCTCGGCATCATGATTGGCGTCTTCTTTTATGGGCATTGCAAAATATTCTTTATCCCAAATTATATTTATTGAAATTGAAGTAATAAAATATTATTTTTGAAATATTTTTTATTTACTGAAATTGAAATTGAAATTGAAATAATTTATGAAAGTCATTTCTTGACAAGGTTACCTATAAAAAAATGCATTAAAGATAAAGATAAAGAAATCATGATTGTTTTATTAAAAAAATATATATTGAAGATTTAAGAAGTCTTGATATTTTTCATAAAGAATGCATGTGAACTTTGCTTGAGAAAAAATAAAGAAACTTAGACTATTAATTTTTTTGAAGTTATTTACATGATTCCTATGCATTAGATTTCTAAAGAGAACCACTAGACTCTTAAAGAGGAATATGTGCTTGATCTTATTAGATTTTATTGATGAGTAATATGCACAAAATAGAACTATTAAGTTTGATATTTTTTGAAAGGAAATAAGTTTATCTATATGTACAAAATAGAAATACTATGTTTTCTTGAAAAGAAATATGTTATTTGCTTGGACAAAAAATAATATTGTGTTTCACCTTTTGAAATGAGATATGATCTTTGCTACACCTATGACGTTGGATTCTTTGAAAAGAAATAAGCATAGAAATAATATAATTATTGTGTTAGACCTTTTGAAGAGAAACAAGAATTTGAGTGTAGAAAAGAATAATTATTATGTTAGACCGTAAAAGAGAAACAAGCAATTTCATGCATTAGCTTTCCTTTGGAAAAATACATATATCCACACACAAGAAATAATAACTAAGAACAAAGCATGTATTTGCATGCACAATAGACTTTGTCAATAACTCTATCTTAGGAATGATGCTTTTGGAAAAACAAAGCATCTATTTGCATGCACAATAGACTTTGTAAATAACTCTATCTTAGGAATGATGCTTTTGGAAAAATAGAGCATCTATTTGCATGCACAATAGACTTTGTAAACTTTTGGAAAACGGAACTGCATTTGCATACACGATAATAGTATCCATTATGTTAGCCTTCCCTTAGAAGGGGACATGCATTTGCATGTATAATAATAATAACAATAATAATATCTATTGTATTGGAAAGATTATTTCGCTACATGCACAAAGCAATGGAGGGGCTAACTTTCTTTCAATAAGTTTTATATAATTACATGCACGAAAATCAAAGCTAAGATATTAGTATCCTTTGAATGAAAATGGATGGTTACTATGGTTTTCTTTTGGAAAATAACGTGTCTTCGTGCAAGAAGGATAATAGTAACATGGTATTTATTTTGACATGCTTTGATGACTAGGGTTGTTAGAAGAAGCATGTTGTGATATTTAATTTATATTACATGTATACACATTAGATGTTGAAGAATCAATATTAAAGATTGATTATTAGTTGATTAATATTTTATGTAATCATGATGTGAAAGTTTGCTAACGACAATAATAGCAAGAAAGGATGGTGACTTGTGCAAGGATAGATTATGTTTAACATTGTGGCAAGTAAAGAACTAATGGTCCATGCAGATGAGTGTGAGCTGTAGGATGATCCATTGATAGAACAACTAGGTCACAATGACATAAAGATTGAATATTTGTGGGTAAATGATATCATGATGATTGTAATAGCTTTTAGCTAGATATATTGTATTTAAATGATATTTCATTGTAAGATTTTAGATTTATGAAAATGGTTAAGAGATAGAGTCCCTTATAAACCATTAAGTGAAGGGTGAACACCCTCACAAGCTTTTAATAATAAAATTAAACACTTCTGGTTTTCACCCTACGGGTTTCTAGGTTATATCAGTGTCTAATGATATGGCTACCTACCTATTGTGCTTCTTTTATGATGTGCTAATGTGACATAACAAATATGTGATTAACTAATTTAGTTAAATGAATCTCATACTTCTTTGCTAAAGTTACTCTATGTAATGATGAAGATTCTGATGAAGATTAGTGAGGAATCTGGAATAGTAATTTGGATAGTTATCTATTGGTAAATTATGTAAAAACTTTTTAACTCCATGCATTTTCTCGAGGTTACCAGGTATGCTACATATAATCATACCATCCATAAGTCCATGGTCCACTGATGGAACAACTAAGTCACAATGACATAAAGATTGAAGATTTGTGGGTAAATGATATCATGATGATTATAATAGCTTTTAGTTAGATATATTGTATTTAAATGATATTTCATTGTAAGATTTATGAAAATGGTTAAGGGATAGAGTCCCTTATAAACCATTAAGTGAAGGGTGAACACCCTCACAAGCTTTTAATAATAAAATTAAACGCTTCTGGGTTTCACCTTACCATTTCCAGGGTATATCAGTGTCTAATGATATGCCTACCTACCTGTTGTGCTACTTTTATGATGTGCTAATGTGACATAACAAATATGTGATTAACTAATTTAGTTAAATGAATCTCATACTTCTTTACTAAAGTTACTCTATGTAATGATGAAGATTCTATCTAAAAGTTAGTGAGGAATCTGGAATAGTAATTTGGATTCTTATCTGAGTAAATTATGTAAAAACTTTTTAACTCCATGCATTTTATCGAGGTTACAGGGGATGTTACATATAATCATGCCATCCATAAGTCCATATTTCACATATTCCGTTGTAAACATGTAGTTGTTCTTTTCAATACCATTTTCAACATGCTCAATGACATACCATGTTCCCACATATATTATCCTTATGATATATAATTTCTTATGCTTGAATCTCAATATCAATAATTGGCTACTCACATAGAGTTGTGAATCTCAATATCAATAATTGGCTAGTCACATAGAGGCATGAGCAAAGTTGGAATTTCAAAATAGACCCATCCATCAAATCTAATGGTTTTCACACTTCCTCATGTCCTTTCCACAACTTTAACAAAAAACCTTGATGGTTTTGTAAATATTTAAACTGTTTTTGACGGGCAAGGAGAAGCAACATAAATGTACACCTACTCCTTACACCATTACTCCATGCTCTGTGCTCCGTCCATAAATTGATGTGACTAAAGTACGCCATGCTCTGTGCTCCGTCCATAAATTGATGTGACCGACTCTTCGGTACAATCATCCAATTAGATTTGCAAATCAATCAAAAGTACTTAACTAATGGAGCCATGGCCTGCCTAACTTGCACCAAAAGTTTCCTAGCACGCAATTTGTCATTTTTGGTAAATAAACTTGAATGATTTCACTAAGAGGCCTTAGCCCAAATGGAACACAACTTGAGATAGATTATTAAAAACCTTTTTTTTTAAATAATAAATTATCAAAAACACATTTTATAAATCTTATAACACATTAAGAAGAGGATTATGCACAATTTTTAAATCTCAAATACTACTAAAATTCTTTACAACAAACATTTGCCTGTCAAACTCCAATTCTAGACCTGGTAATAGTAGGATAGAATTTGAGGGTTAATAGTAGGATAGAATTTGATGGTTAAATTACCTGCCAGAGCTGTCAAATACAAATAAAAAATATTCAATATACACCATAGTTACCAAGTTCTCTTGGGCAAAATAATTCGAAAAATTCTAGACCTGTTCTCCTGGGCAAAATAATTCGGAAAACTCTAGACCTGGTAATAGTGGGATAAAATAAAAAAATATTCAATATACACCATAGTTACCAAGTTCTCCTGCGCAAAATAATTTGGAAAATTCTAGACCCGTTCTCCTGGGCAAATTGTACGATCGATTTGCTGAAAAATACGCCCATCTGAATACAATACGGAATTTTGGGTGATGAAAAAAATATTTGTTAAGAAGTACAAGAAATCAAGATTTTTAAGATAAAAAAGATTATATTAAAAATTTGGAACTATATAATAGTAAGTGTTTTTTAATTAAAAATTAGAAGTGTTTTATTAAAATATCGCAGAGAAGTAAATTTTATTGATGAAAAATGTGAAGTTTTAATTTTTTTTTTTTCATTTTCATAATTTTTTTAAGATGATTATAATTATTAAGTTGGATTATAGTTTTATTGCAAAATACTAGTGTGGAATTTAATTAAAAGAGTTTATTTTATGTGCTCTATAATAAAATTAATATATACATATAATGTTAAATAAATTTGGATCCTAAAAAAATAATGATTGAGATATAAAATTTTTAGTATGTGGAAATCATTTGAGGTTTATTTTTATTTTTTATATCTATTATCTCATTCTTTATATTGTACAAAGTGTAAATATGACAGAAATATTTAATGAATTTTTTTGGAAGTTTTGAAATCATTATTTATTTTAACTTTTAAAATTTTTGAAAATAAATAATTAAATTATATGTTAATTTTAAGATACATATTTTTAAATATTTTCCTTATTGAATTTTACATAGTCCAATTTTTTCTATATCAAATCGAATTCAAATTTGAATTTGATAACCATGACATACACATTAATAATCTTCCTGAAAAGTTTCGAACTTTCAGTAAATTGGTGTGAGCCCTCAAATTATGGGTCAGTTGGAATTCAAATTCCAACCCAGAACATGGGAAAGATTTAATAAAACTAGTTTTATTAGTTTATAAATTCCAATTTTATTTACAGCACTAAAACTTTGGTTTAAGATTCTAAACTTATTCGAAATAGTGAAGTGATAATGTCCTACCAACATATTAATCTATTTTTAAAAACAATAATTTTATAAAATATTAACATTATAATTACCAAAATTATTAAATACATACTTTTATTATTAACCACTACCAAATATATCACAATCATAAAATATCTTCAATAAATATCAAAGTAACCCATATATCCATATTCAGGAATTCTTACTCAAGTGATGGCTAACCCAGATAATAGAAATTACTGAAGTAGGGGAATTTTTATTTATTTGTTAAAAGAATAATGAAATTTAACCAAGTGGAATTTTTTATAAAGATTTGTTAGAAGATTTTTATTCTTTTTTAATTAAAAATTAATGAAAATCCACACATTCGTGAAAATTTCTATAAAGATTTGTTTGTCAAGTGATATAAGGATTTGTTTGCCAAGTGATAAGTAATTTAGTTTACTAAAAAGATGATAAAAATTAATAAAATAATTTAAACTTGTTTAGTTACAGTGTCATAGAAATTAAAATTAATAATGTATAAAAAAATATTTTACATAATGCAATTTAATTTAAAAACAATTTAAATATCCAAACATCCCAATAATTATTAAAATATCTAAACATCCTAACATTTATTGTAAACACTTCTTTCATATTTTAAATCATAAAAATTCACAAAACACTAACTTTTTTATCACCCAATTTAAACCTGAATATAATGATTGCTTTGAAAGAAAAAGCCCATGGCAATTTAATGATACAGTTAGAGTTTGGAACTGGTAAATAAAGTGATCAAACACCTGTAAAAGTAAAGCACAACTCTCATCTCACCACACATCACATTAGCATCTCCTTTACACATCCCAACCCACACATCACAATTTGAAGTTGTAAGTGTGGATTAAAAGTTTGTTTTAAACACAATAAAAATAAAAATAAAAATTATATAAACATAAGTTTAAAATATATGTATATATTAAAATAATTTTACTTTATTTATTAATTTTTTATGTCTAAAACAATAATTAAAAATATAAATATATTTTTTAACTTAAATTTAATTTTTTATTTATTGGATTTTTTTTTTATCATTTGAATCAGTGATTTTTACATCAACAGAAGTGCCTTTATAAAAACTGATATTTCTATCCAAACCATAAACATAAATATTCTATTTTATATATCATATATTAATTTATAAAATTGCTTATTATTTTTTACTTATACAATATATATTATCTATTTTAAGTTACGTCCACTTAAAAATGAGTTTTGAAAATCAATATGTTGTGGTGGAATTTATTATTTGTAAAGAAGGAAAGAATAATTTTTAATTATAATAAACTCTCATCCTCTTACTTTTGAGATGTATAATGATTCTTATCCAATTTAATTTTTATTTTTTTTAACGTAAGCATGTAGTTTATTTCAAATATTGTAAGTTGAACCCATGATCAACTCATAGCCTCTTACTACTTAGATTCATTAATGATTTCTATCAATTAAAAAAAAAACTTAAATAGTAGATATTTTACTTTTATGAGATTAAATATGGCAAGTTATGAAGTTATTTGTCAATGCAATTTTTTTTTTTTAATAGGGAGTTAAAAGCAATATTGTCATACAAATTACCCATGAGTTGTAGAACAATTGGTTTGTGTAGGGTTTAGTTTTTATCAAGCTATTGACTCAAATCTTATGGGAGGAGTTGAGGATGGGAGCCACCTTTAGGGGAATTAAACCATCCTAAGGGGTATCCAATCTTAACCAAGTTTCACACACTTGGTGATAACATCGCATCGTGATCATTCTTCCATCCAATATTAGGGTTATCCCTACCTAGACACAATCTAGCAAGGAAAAAAAAACAAAAAAAACATTATCTCACAAATTGAAAAGCAAATTTGTTTAAAAATATTTACTATATTAGTCTTTAAGTAGATGAGGTATACATTTTCATGTCAATTTGCATAAGTTTTATTTTAAAAATAAAATAAAAATGGCATGATGGATTTTTTTTTTTGTAAGCTTAGTGGGACCTTTCATTCATGATTAAATCATGTTACATCAACATAAACATTTTGTGGCCTCAACCTGGCCATTGGGAAACCAAGTCTGTTTGCCATCAGAAAACATTATAAGCCATCCAAAATTTGAAGTATTTGAGCCTATCAAATTCATCCTTATAGGCCTTAATGTCCAAAGTCCAAATCATATCAAACTCACTATATTACTACTAACTAACATAGACAACATCAAAAATTTTCAGAAACTAAATGAAAAACATTTACTTCTTAGTCCTTAGAGGACTCAACCGAGGCAAGATCCTTTGCACTGGAACCTAAAATCTTATAATAGTGAGGGCATCATTGAAGGTGCCTCTTAATTCATTGCAGATGAACATTATGTTACTGGGTTTGAAATTGGAGCAGCTGGAAGTCCTTCTGTATCTCCTGGAGTCTTAGATCAGTTTTGGTATATTTAGTAGTGTACATGATAGCTCTAACCACGATATTCTTCATCATCCAATAAAGATGAATAATTTGTTTATATTGAGTAACCTTGCCATGAGTGTGGCCTAGGTCTGGAACCAACATCTCCCAGTCATCTTTTTGCATCTCCTACTATGCTCGGTGGTTGAGGTCATCCTCCCACCCTGCTATCATCTTTTTCATATGTTTTGGAGTGCCATTGATATATGCATGTGCGACATCACTGATGTGTTCGACCTGAGATTTCCGTCCAGCCTTTTTGGGAGGCTGTGAGGAGGATTCCCCTCTCTTTACCCGAGATCCTTTTTTCCAATTCCTTCTAGTACCTCCGGCGTCTGGTTCTCCTTTCATTGTGTTTGTTCGGACCATTTTTGGCATGGTCGACTAAACTACAAGGTAATCACTAAGTCAAAACAATGGGAAAATAGCCACTCACCACACTATGAATGGGTCGCCTCTTACTTTAATGGCACTTGCGACATTATTCAATAACAAAAATAGAGATGTAATGTTACCGCCATAGTGTTTGTAAATACAACCAAGTGAAGCATCCAGCCTCCATCGGCGCTTCTCCTATGTTACCCACACCATATCCTTAATAATATTATTGAGAAAATAGATTCTAAAATGGGTCGTGGTTCTCCGGAGGGATAACCCCTCAACCATTTCCTCGAGATTCCTCCTGAATTGATATAGAACACCAGTTTTTGAAACCAAAATTACCAACATACACAATGTATTTGAAGGCTGGTAAGGTCGAATATGGAAACTTCCATACCCGTCATACATTCCATTCATCCCACAGAGATGTGGGAGATTAACTTTGCCATGCATTCTCATACGCTGAAGTAAAACACCATATAAGACTGAAACAAACTTAGAACTATCAGATTCAAGATAGAAGTTATTCCTTTCAACCTTCTCATTGGATGAATGGACATCAGACTGAAATTTCATCTATCCATAGACTGAGACTGAAGACATACATAAAATATGCACAGTTTTAGGAATTCAATGATAGAGATGGGGAGAAAGAAGCATAACATACCATATACCCTTCACCTTTGAGCCTGCGTTGGTTGCTTCCCTCTGGATGAGCTTGCTTGCAGAGCTTGCACCCGGAGAAGCACTCAGAGTTTGCCAACCTTGCAACATTACAATAAGGTTACACAAGATTGTAGGGAGAGTAAAACGAAGCTCCACCACCTAGATTATGCTCTGTAGAAACGAGTTTCTACCCCTTACATCCGATTGCACACGAACTCCCATCTTGTCGTACTTCCCCTCTTTTCGCAGGCCTGACATGGCCACCCCATCACATTAAACATAGTTGATTTCTTGATCGAGGTCCCGAGTCAGACGATTACCTGGATCGCACCCAATCGGGGTTCACGTCTACTAACACCTATAGTGCACTAATCTGCTTACTAATCATGGGCCAAAATTTGGGTCAACGGTTCCAGATTTTCAAGAGGCTCATTCTTCCGTTATGCTTCTAAGGTTGACCCCATATGAGCGCACCCCCAGTTTGCCAGAAATTCAACAACTTTGTTTCCATTTCCAAGGACATGCGACGGGATGATATATTCAAAACAAGGGAGAAGGTTTCTTAACACCCGCACAATACAAGTTTCTCGACAGCTTTCACTTAGCTTTTCCCAATTAACTCCTTGATTAATCTTTTTAAGCATCTCTATAACCAGATTCGAGACTCCTTCCACTACCATCCTTTTGAATCCCTTTCATCTAGCAATGAGGAGACCGTGCTTGATCGCATTAAATTCTTCTTCATTGTTACTCGCATATCCACAGTCTGCTGCATACAGATATATCACCTAACCCGTGGAGTCTCGAAAGATTCCCCCAAAGGTTGCATCTTCAAGGTTACCCTTAGAGGCCCCATCGAAATTTAATTTAAGAAATCTCAGAGGAGGAACTGAGAACTTAGAAGGAAAAGATTTACGGGATACTCGAAGCTTACAAGATGTTGAAGCCAACATTTGTGGGGATAGATTTAGAGCTATAAAGATATGTGCTTCACGTGGTGCCACTTGCCAATCTTCAGGATGTCATTTCTCAACTAGGATTATTTCACGAATATTATGTATGATCCCTACCCAAAATTCTGATTGAGGCAGGCTCTGGATTTTAAAAACTCGACGATTCCTTTTTTTCTAAAGATCCCAAAGGAGAAATCTAAGGTTGATATTCCATGCTCTGTTAAGGACAATGCTTGAAAAGATCCCATCTCGCCACATCTCTAGGGTGGAATTTATGCTAGTAATATCCTTATCCATATGTCCAAAAAGGTTTGCCATGCTTTGCCATAATTGATCCATGAAGGGGCAGTGATTAATAGATGTTCCCCAAAGGTCCATGGATTCCTCTTTCCTAAAGCTGGTCCCATGTGAGAATCCTTCATCGACATGCCAACCATAGAAAATAGGAGACTTTTGACCAGTACCATCTTGTCCATATTTTCCTCCATATTTTGTCTCCATATTCTTGGGGCTATTCCATAGCTAGTTTATAGGCTTCTTTAATGGTAAACATGCCTTTGGTTGTATAGCCCTATCGCAGAATGTATGTGCCTTCTAGAGCCACCAATTTTCTGGATTGGAGTTCCCGCCCCAAGACCGTCCATTGATCTGAATTGGGGGGATGAGGCCAATATTGTCTCTCCTTCCATTGTCTCTAAGCATTACTTGAATGATGCTTTAAGAATTGTTCCACAGTGGTGCAGTTTAGGCTATTTGTATATAGGAAAAGATCTGCAAGTTCGGGTTAGCTAAAGTGTTTGCCTCTCTGTTACCAAGAATCTTGCTAGAAGAGAGTGCATCTTTCATCCCGTATTTCCTAGAAGGTGTGGATTCGAATAATATCTCTATTGGTCGAAGCCAAATTCCATATTGAAGATACTTTTGGATTTGGGTGAGTTCTTAAAATATGTTTTGGCTCAGAGGGCATTTGGTATTTGCGAGTCCAAATAGTTTTCCATATGTCTTGTCCTCCTTGTATCCATCTCCACCATATTTTGGCTCCTAATACTTGATTTAAAGCATAGGTTTCCCTGAGCCCTAGTCCCCCTACCAGCTTGGGTTTGGTGGTTTTTTCCCAGGAGACTAGGGCCCATTTTTTTGCCTCTTGGGCTCCTCTCCACAATTTTTTTTGGAAGTCTCTACCATTTTGGCACAAGTAGATTTTGGAGCAACCAAACTAGACAATTGATAGATTGACATGGATTGAAGAAAAACTTTTAGAAGAAACATTCTACCAACGATATTCAGGTTTTGAAAAGACCAATTTTGGAGGTGGGATTAGATGTGATTCAAGAGGTCATTCCAACAAGGCATTCTAAGAGAATTTAAGACCAAGGAAACGCCCAAATATTTGGTTGGGAAGGATCCAATAGGAAACCCTAAAGTTCTGGCAAGGAAGGATTGGGTAGAAACCAAGGTATTGAAGGAGTAGATATTAGGCTTATCATTGTTAATCATAGTACTAGAGGCTTGCATGAAGTCAAAGAGAATCCATTAGGGGACTTTTGAGGTCTAAAATGGGCCTCCTAAGAAAAATGTACAACCAAAATGAACTTTATAAGAACCAACAAGATTCAAGATGATGTTGTCAACCATGGAGGACGATTCACCATTTTTGGAGTAAAAAAGTAATAAATAATTAAATAATAAAACTACTTTTTCAATTCATATTTTCAACTTATCCCCTAACATTTTTTCTCAAATTTTGAGCAGGAGTACTCGTTGGATGCAAAATTTAATGCCTCATCCAAAGGGTACTCATGTTGCATACTTTCGATGGACCCTGCTACACGAAAAATAAGAAATACATGAAAATACGTTATTGCAATCACGTTTTTCATGTATTTCTCAGTTTTGGTGTAGCAAGGTCCATTGAAAGTATCCAACATAGGTACTTCTTGGATGAGGAATCAAATTATTCCTCCAATGAGTGTTTCTGCTCGAAATTTGTGTAAACCCATAGGGAGATAAGTTGAAAATACGAGTTGAAAAGATAGTTTTCTGTTTTTCCCTCTAAACTTTGATGATGTCATCTAATATTAATTTATTATTTTCACTATTATTTTATAATTTCCTTAGGAGGTCCATTTTAGAACTCAATAATCCCCTAATGAATTTAATCATTCTAGCTTCCCGGAGGGTAACTTGGAAGAAAAACATGATATCATCCATGAATTGTTGATGGGTAAGAGGGAGGCCATTTCCCTAAATATGAATGCCATGAATAGAGCCTGAGAGGATTGTTGATTTGATATATTGGCTGAGGCCTTCCGCAACAAGGATAAATAGGAAGAGGGAAAGGGGATCTCCTTGCCTCAACCCTCTGGAAGGGTTAAAGGTTCGTGTTGAAGACCCATTAAGGAGAATAGAGAAGACAAGGGTAGACGTAAGGGAGGACACCCAATCTATCTCGCAAGAATCAAATCCAAAGGATCTCAGTTAGTTGAGAAGGTAGGGCCAACTAATATGGTCGTATGCCTTAGAAAGATCCAATTTAATAAGCATGCCTTTAGATTTGAGATTTGTAAGGGAATGGACTACTTCTTGAGAGGTAATGATCCCATCCAAGGTCTGGCCACCTTGAACAAAACCAATCTATTCAGGGGAGATAAGAACTGGAAATAAGGGCTTTAGTCTCTTGACCATAATCGTGGAAATAATTTTATAAATTACATTACATAAGACAATTGGTCAAAAACCTTATGGTTCATCTGACTGTGCTTATTTAGGGATTAAATCTAGAGAAGTGGATTTAAGAGAAAGATTTTCCTTTTGGGATCATCGTAATTCTTCCACAACCTCAAGGATGTTCGGTCCCATAAAGTGCCAAGTTACTTGGAAAAAATCTACAGTGAAACCATCAGGGTCTGATGCTTTATTATGAGCCAACCCCTTAACCACTTCCTCGACTTCATCCAAAGTAATAGTCCTCATCAGAGCCATGTTTTGGTCGTGTGATACGTTGGATGGCATCCTATCTATCATGATTCGTTCAGAGAGAAGGGTGTGGAAATGGTCTACCAGGAGATTCTCCATTTCCTCATGATGAACTAATCGGTTCCCTATTGAGTCCTTTAGAGAGAATATTATGTTCTGCTGGCGATGTTGGATCACAGATTTTTGGAAGAAACAAGTTTTTCTTTCCCCTTCTCTGAGCCACTAGATCCTAGATTTTTTCTTCTAGAGAACTTCCTCTTGATTTCTTCATTCTTCCTCTTGAGTTATGGTTCGACCCTCCTCTAGAGAAAGAGCTCTTGTTCTTCCATATGTGATTATTCTTTGTTGTATATCATTCATGCACTCCTGTAGTTGTAGTTTCTCTTTGATAATATTCCCAAACTCCATTTTATTCCAACATTTGATTTTCTTTTTCAACTCCTTCAATCTAAGTTGGAAAGTGTGCATACGGTTTCTTCCTTGGGCTGAGCAATATTTCCACCAAGGTTACTCAAGAAGGAAGGGTCTCGATTCTAGAAGGCCTTGAACCAGGAGGACCAGTTTCTGGGTGCTAACTTGAGGTCCATTTCTAGCCAAATTGGCGAGTGATCCGATCCCAAGGAGGGAAGGATTGAGGCTCCAAAAAATATGTCTGTACTTATAAGCCCCTATGATACTAGAAACTTGTCCAATCATGAAGCGTTCTTGTTTTTTCTGCCTCTTCGATTATGCCATATATATATTTTGTTGATGGTAGGGATGTCTACAAGTTTTAGACTTGTTATAAGATCCCTGAAATCCTCCATGTCTTGATATTGGTGCCTGATCCCTCCTCTTTTTTCCTCCAATAATGTGATGAGATTAAAATCTCCCCCAATGATCCAAAGATCATCTGGACAGATAGCTCGTAATTCCCTAAGATTTTGGAGGAAGGAGGTATTTTCTCTTGGAATGTGAGTCCCATAGACATTTGAGAGAATTGCCCATTCCCGAGTTCCTATATGCCAGAAGAAACTAGATATAATATGAGGCATACTCATCCAATTGTCAAAAATAATTTCAAAATAATTCTAGAGTATTGCAAGACTACCTTCACTCCCTATTGCATATTTTGTCATCACTTCATACCCTAATCAGGTATCTCTAATGATTGCCTTTAGTCTTTCCTCTAACACCTTATTTATTGAAGAAATAAGATATTAGGTTTATATTTCTTTAATATTTCCTTCAGATATCATTGTTTGCCTTGGCTATTGAGGCCTCTTACATTCCAGGAGAGCACTATCATTGAGAGGGCTTGTTAAGTTGGTGGAATACCATCGACAGTGGTACCACCCTACTTGAGTTCACCAACAAATCACCTACCATCTGAATGGATTCTTGTAGGTTCTTTCTACCCCATTCCCCCCCCCCACCCTTTTATCCTATCCTTCGTGATCTTGAGTACTCCTCGTTTGCGAACCAAGGGGGTTAGGTGATTCTGATGGATTTTGATTATTTGACTTGATATTGTTGGAATGTCTCTCAATATATATTTTTTTTGTTCCTCGTGGATGAATCTCTCATCCAGGTTATGCCATTCGTTCAAAAATCTCATGAGGACTTGCTCTTTTATGCTCAAGTCTTCCTTTGTCCCATCAATCTCCATGTTGTTTTGATCCAGAGTTAGCTCGGTTACTTCCTTGTCCATTGGTTCTTCTTGTGCCTTCCTCTTCGCCTTAGGGTTTGTTTTAGGAATTACCCTCGACTCTGCTTCTTTTCATTTCATCATTTTTCTATAACTTTCCCCCATCTCCCATAGGACCCTGAATCTGTTATGATTTTCAGGTTTTTTCCTCTTCTGAGTATCCTAATTTGCCTGTGGGGTTTTTGTGGGCCACTTCTTGTGAGAAACCTCCTGAAAGCCTTCATTTTCTTCTTGCGACGACACTTCATCTTTTGGTATTTTTGTGTCCACTACCTTTCTCTGATTAAGAGGGCATGCCTTATACATATGTCCATATTCATAGCATCATCTACAATGAAACAGAATATGCTCATAATCCAACAGTTATTTCCACACTTCTTCTTGGTACTCAAGTTCAACTGTTTCTGGTAGTGGTTCTGTCATATTCATATAGACATAAATCTGGGCATATGACCTATATATTCCCCTCTTGATAGAGGCTGCCACTTTAACAAATATGCCAATGGAGTTTCCTATCCCTTCTAAAATATCTAGATCACAGAAGTCCATTGGTAGGGAAAAGAGGCATACCCAAACTAGGGCTACCTAAAATTGTTCTTGGTTGGGGTTGTAACATTCCTCCTAGAAGCGCATAACAACTCTGGCATTATAGTAGAAGTATGGACCATTCTAAAGGATTCTCTCTTTGTCCTCCAGGCTCATAAAAATCACTGTAAAAAAACCTCGAGCTCCCAATTTCAGGTCAATGTGGCCCTTTAGTTGCCATTTCAGTTGAATCCACTTGAGTAAATATTTTTTCCAAGGGCCAAATACCAATAAACTTGTAGATCAGTGCATGAGCCTTCATATGTTTCCTATAATTCTCGAGTTTGTTTCAATATGGTCAATATATTAGCATAATTATTTTTTCATTTCAATTAATAAATATATAATCTGGTTTATATTTACATTTAAGTATATATTTTCATTGTATCTAATGTATAGACACAATCACTTTCCAGTAAATGTTTAGAGAGATCCAAATCTCTTTGAAGTGAAAACTTCTTTTAAAATAAGAATTTTGAAAAAAGGTTTACACCTATATATGTGTGTGGGGGCGGGGGGTGTGATTATTATTGAAATCGTGTAATAAAATTTTGGTAGCTATGGAATGAATTTGCATTTTTTTTAATACCATATTCTCAATATGGTCAATATATTAACACAATTATATTTTCATTTCAATTAATAAATATATAATTTTATTTATATTTACATATAAGTATATATTTTCATTGTATATAATGTATGAATATAATAGTTTTCAATCAAATGATTAGAGAGATCCAAATCTCTTGAGGTGAAAACCTCTTTTAGAATAACAGAAATTTGAAAAAAGTTATACTGACATCTATTCTCAAATTAAATATATAATATATATATATATACATATACATATACATATACATATACATATATCACGCGTTTAACTCCATGCCAAACATGAAAAGGATTACATATTCATTTTGAGTAACACAATAATAAAATATTTTGATCATTAAAAGAAACATTTTCAATTGCTTTATATAATATATACATAATTCACATTGAAGTGTCCACATTAAAATCTCTCTCTCTCTCTCTCTCGCTCTCTCTCTCTAATATGTATATATATATAGTTGAACAATATACCCAAGGAGTGACTTAACTAATACAGTCTATTATTATTCTACACTTTGTTGACATTATTGATATATATTTAAATACACCTATTTCACATTGGAATGTAGAAAACATACATGTATGGATCTCTCTCTCTCTTTATATGTCTCTGTGTGTGTGTTACACGTCATTTTATTGCATTAGACAAATGACCATTGGTTTGGATCTCTCGCCACCAACAAATGTATCCCGGAGCATTCCCCTGCAAAGTTTGAATCTAAATCATTCCAAAGAAAGTGGAATTCTTGGATCTCATGGTACAAAACCTTGATTTTGGCTACTTGCACAATTCCTTAGTTGACTTTGAGCATGCATAGAGAATGCCATTAATATATGTGCATAGGTACACACTGTCTTACACTGTGACTTGCGAACATGACTTAAAGTATGTAAAAATAAAAAGTAAAGTCTAGAAGCATTGTTGGTAGGATCTATCCAAACCAACAAGCTTCAAATGGGTGTGTTGTGGGAAATTCTCCCCTAAGGTTCTTGGGTGAAACCTTAGCAGACGGAAGATTATCTAAGTTAAGAAACACACACACAACCAACCGTTTATGCTATAAATAACTACCTCTAGGGTGAGAGGGGCATACC
>APFE030239200.1:0-13743 GCA_000404065.3 Pinus taeda | reverse complement strand
TATAACTTATCTTTAAATTTGGAAATAATAATTCTTGAATAATAAATAAATAATAGTGATTCCATATAAAATTAGATTGTAATAAAAAGATTAGGTTAGAAATAATTTTAGAAATTAACAATAAGTTAATTTACTTTAAGATTTTTTTGGATAATTGTTTTGGAAAATTTATGTTATGTAACATTTGGTATCTCGCTTAGCACTGACTTTAAAATTAAGTATATAAAATTATATGAATGATAACATTTTTTTCCAAACTCTTTAAACTTTGGTTATGATCTTTAGACTGAAATAGTTACAAGTAAATTTTTTAGTGATAATAAATTGTGATAAAAAGAAAATAATTTGAAATTAAATATATATTATATAAATTTCAGAAATATTTCCATAAATTATAATTAAACTAAAATAAATTTAAAGATTAGTTTAAAATAATAAATTAAATAAAAATATTCCCTAAATTATCTTAAAAAAAATGAAATAACAAGAAAAGTATCATAAATAAGGGAAATGAATCTTCAACTTTTTAAAAGTAATATTATAATAATATACATTAATTTAAAAGTGAATTGTGAATTGAGAGCTAATTAATTGTTAATAATTTCCCTCTAACTCCATAGTGTGGCAACTTTTACATATTTTAGTAGTGACATTATTAATTTTGCCATATTTTTATATGGATTAACGAAACGAGTAGCTGAAATAGTAAACCATTCAAATCTTTAACTCGGGCTATTATAGTAAATGCCATACCTTGTCTCTCTTTCTCTCTAATATTAATAGGTTGAATTACTATAACATAAAAATCAATGCACATTGTGAGTAATTTTTTTGTGATTACACTAGAATCAATGTACATTGTTAATCCAATCACTTTAAAATTATTGTACCATCATAAATTCAGCTCCATCATATCAGAAATCAACATCTATACTAAAATCAATTCATCTAATGCAAGCAATCACATAGGATTAAAAAACAACATCCTCACTGAAATTAATGCATCTAATGCAAGTAATAGATTACGATTAGAAATCAAAACCTACACTAAAATCAATGCATATAGTGAAAACAATCAAATAGAACTATGTGGATATTCTATAAAGATTATATCTAGGTTTTAATAAAATTAAAAATGAGAATACATTTATATAGAGAGATGTGAAATTTATATCATACCATCCTACATCAATATTAACTCCATATATAAACATCGAGATAGATCATCGCTCCAAAATAAGTTTGCGCCACAAGAGTTTTGATCCCTCTCTACCCTTGGTAGATCAAGAGTTAAGGTGGATCTAAGTCTATAAATAAACCAACCTAGATCCATCTAACTCTCGATGTAGCATGCGCCGATAGGGATTAAATCCATCTTGGTGCAAAACTTTCTTTTGGTGTGTATAATTTAAGACAGGATTGCACCTAGAGGGATTGAATCCCTCTCGGTGCATGATAGATCTAAAGTTAGATAAATCTAGGCTAGTTCGAGTTGAGTGCAACAATGTCACATTTTTAAATTATCATTATTAGGTATATGTTTGAGATAAACTTCATATTTTGAAATTATATTATGTTTTCTTTGCTTGACATGACTACATCATTCTCTTATTTAATTTGGTCTATGTTACTTGCCTTGAGTGGTTTGTACATCTGTGTTTAAATGTTTTGAGTCGATTATGTGTTTATGTGTTTGGATTTGGATAGTAAATATTGTGAATGTTACAATCATTGTGTTATATTTCTATATGTGTATGTCATTGTTTGTTAGTAATTAGTTGATGATGAAGAAGGGAGACAATCTTATCAATAATTTGTAGGAGGATTGATACTACACATCTATTTCACTTAATTTTAGGTTCACAACCATTGCAACTAATTAATCCTTAATAGTTTCCCTCTAGGTATTACTAAATATATCTTGAAGAGCAGTTTGAATATTTTATTGCATGACGATTACTCTTGAAATAATATATATCTTTAAAAGCAATTTTAATAACTTACTATGTAAATATTACTCTTAAAATAATTCGTTTCTTTGCTAATGTTTGAAATAATTTATTTACTTCAAGAATATTTTGATTTTTTTTTTTAATTTGTTATCTATAGTCTATTTTAGAAAGTCAAGAAATAATTTATTTTTTATTTTTTCTTAATAAGTGTCGACTTGATATTGACAGGTATTTGCAACGAACCAATCTTATCAACTATAAATTTATTTAGTTACAAAGGCAAAGAGGATCTCCTACCTTAGAGAAGGTTCATGTATCAATTGCTCCTATATTTTTAACAGAAACATGACTAAAAGACAATCCTAAGACATTACTTCAATTCAACTCAGCTATCCTTGATGTAAATTTATTTCTATGCTAGATTTTATTACATAGTGATCCATTCATTAATTGCAGAGTCAACAGATTGCATTACATGGATTATACACTTGAATTATTGAATTGAAATAGAAAATAGTATTTTTATTCATTCAACCATCTTGTATCTAAAGTGCTTTAGAAAACAAGAAAATTTCTTATTAATTAATTCAATAGTGGAATCTTTCTATGGAATTATACTCTCCCTAGATGGATTAGACTTTAGAAGTTCTTTACCCTTCAATTAGACTTGTCATACGATAATCGATGGAAGTCACTCTGTCAAATATCTGACATTGTATCCAAACATTAAACTATAATACAAATGATTATAATATACATGGTTATTCATAGCTTAAGTAATCTCTCCCTCAGTTGGTCATAGTCGACAATATTTTCATTCAATCAACCATTAGTTGGTCGAAGCAGACCATTTCCTTCTTGTACTGTTGTATTTACATATCATTTTGTAGCTTGCACATGTTAGCAAGGTTGCTAGGTGCATTATTAACCAAGTTGATTAGGTACTTGAAATCGTCTAGGAATTCCTTAGTCTAACTTTCTATTGGCCTAGATTGCACATGGATCCATTTGACTTGCACATCAAAAAAATCCTTAGCAAACACATTTGGGTATAAATTGATAGTTTCAACTCAAATAATATGTCTGACAATATTATCTCTCATCTTCATCAGTGGGATCACAACCAAGTATGAGAGGTTCTGTGTAGGAAAGCAACAAGAATTTTTGAAAACATTTACATTTCCTTTAATTAGGATTTATCCATTTCATTGAATGTCCTCATATTTTGTTCACCACAAATGTTGTTTCATTTATACTTTACCAAGAGTATAGGGCTTCCTACCCATCAAAATTGGTAACCCCATAGGAGGAAATTTTTCTCCTATATTTGATAGCCAGTCAGGCAGCTAACCAACTATTAGACCCTTCATCCAACCATTTGATGATGATGTTCCATGTGCCTCTACCATTTGCATCAACCATTTGCTTCTCACCATCCATAATTTGCACTTGGATGAAGGTGGGCTACTACTTGACGGTACTTTGATAATTTTGCAATTGGGTTCTTATATATTTTTTTGTTTTGGGCATTTAATATGGATTATGGGGTGATATGAAAGACTGATAGACCTTGACTATAATTGTTTTCTCTTACCTTACTAGGGGATTTAAGCTTTAGCCCTAGTCTAGTGGGACCTACCTTGAGTACTTAGAGTTAAGGAGGGACACTATTAGGAAAGGCCATGATTGAAATAATGTGTTCCATTCTCCCCTATACCATACTTAACAATTTGGATGCCACAAGAAAAACCCCATACCTCACCTCCATTCTTCAAGTTCAACTTGTCATTGATTCTTTATGATTTGCCACTCATATGTTCACATAACTTGATTTGGGCTAAAAAAATGTTTCCCTTAAGGTTGATGTAGCTAAAAGAAAAGAAAAATAATATCATGGCCATAATAAAAGAAGAAAACCAAAATGTAAAATATGGTTGGGACATAATGTTAGTAGATCGGAAAAATCATAGCATGAGCTCTAACCTCTACATTAGACATCACCTAGTTCCTGAGCATATGGTGCTCTATTACATCAAGAGGAACCATTGCATGTCCCAACATTTATGAGAAATGAACTGAATCATCTTAATGGGAACTCATATTGTTACCATCATAAAGAGAACTAGATAAACCTTAAGGTATAACTCGTAATACAAGTAATATTCAATAGAATTAAAAGGCGCATAAGAGAGGTGGAAAAATAAAGCTAATAAAGGTAACTCATGCCTCCATGAGTACTCCCTCCTTAAATCCATACACTCATGATATAGACAACCCATTGGTTAGTCCCTTTAACCATGGAACTCTACTATGAAGCTCTTTCACCTTCCTTATCATCATTATTGTACACTAACACCTATGAGTTGAGTGGTAGACCTTGGAAATTCCACTTCAACTTGAGGGTTTGAAGAACCTAATAGGGTTGACAATTAAACACACCTATTAAGGGAGAAAACACCTTTACAAGAAATTTGTCTTGATATTGGAAGGTGATCCTTGTTTGAAGTATTAATATGCCCTTAACACTCAAATATGGTCAACTTGGATGCATTATTGATCTTAGTCTTTGATGGATGGATTTTTTCACTAGAATCCATGTTGTTCATGCTAGGTGGGTCATAACAAGCCAAGCCTTGAGGGCACCCACTCCATAGGTACCCAAGCCTCTTAGAGATGTATATGGCCTTAGTAGATGCATTGCTGAGAGACTGGACCCCCTTAACTGTTGATTTCTGGTAGTATCGGATGTGCTCTACCTACAAGATTTTGCAGGGAGGCTAGGACACATGCATTCCACAATAAAAACTTTTTTGGGAAATTTCATCCAAAGGAGGTTTTAATTAAAATTATTAATTTTTTTTATTGGAGGCCTAAGTCTAAACTTATGAATTAAAATAATTAAAAGGTATTGATTATATTGGATATGGATCTTCTAGAATAAGATGAGGATCAAGTCAAGATGATCTAAGCCATTGATTAGAATCTAATTTGAGTCGTTAATTGATCAACGAGGAGATTATAAGAAGAGGCTTGATGGGAATTTGGAAATACACATCCAATGATATCAAGAGATTGAATTCTCAAGAGAGAAGCGCAACAGTTGTAGGAGAAGTCATTAAGGAGACTTATTACAGTGAGGTGTAGGGATATCTTTCTGGTTGGAAATTTTCCTAATCCGGAGATACATTTCAGAGGAGGCAGAGAGAGATATAGAAGAGGTAGCATAGAGCCACATTGGGCATCGTAAATCCACGTTGAGGAAGAGTAACAGCCTTGACGATATTCGTGAATTTACTGAGGAGCAGATCAGATCCATATCCGGATCTGGGGTGTGAGACTCGAGGGCCAAAGGATAGATCATTTAGCCAGTAGATTGATCAGCCAGAAGGAGTTACACAATCCCTAGAAGTTGTAATGAAAAGAAGTGCAATTACTGCACAGGGACTACACATAGGAAGCTTAGGGCTATCTATTAAGTGGTTGGATGAGGGTCGAATCTCCAGTGATAATGTGAGTTTGAAGCTTAGTATTTTATATTTTGTTACTACTTGATAGGTTTTATTATTTTATCCTACATAGGTATTTAATGTACTCCATCAACTAAGGTTAACAAATTGGCCGTGTTCAAATTGTTGATCACAACAAAAATTATCTTAAAATTACATTTTTCTGCCACAAACCTGAGTTTTGAGCTCAAGGAAAGTCGCTAGCTATGGTTAGGGGTTAATTTCAACTAGGGTTATCTATGATACCTATTGAAGGGATTTAACACTTGGTTGTGAGGTATTTTCCTCAAAATAAACCTACTCTCATGGATAATTTCTCCATTTTATGGCTAATGTTATTTTCCCTAGGAAAATATTTCCCTAGAAAAAACACAATTTTTCACCTAGCTTCAACTTGGGGCTTGCTAAAGTTTTTTTGTGCCATCAATTGATTGCATACATATATAACAACCCTTTTCTTTGCCTTGTGATTCTATATTATCTTGTTGAACTTGATTATTTATAAACCCTACGTCACTTTGGGCCCTCATTATGCCTCTTAGAGAATGTGTATTTCCTTATTATGTTAGCTAAGCCACGTTCTTAGGTAGAGCATCTCTACTGGGCCTACCCTTGTCACCTTTACTTGTTGGACTACATATATACTTGGTAACATGATTTAGGGAAGCCTCCACTGTGGTGAAATTACACTAAAGAGTAGGTGGTAGTGGTTGTTGTGATAATGGGCCAGACATCATAATGTTATCACTTAGGATAGATCTTGTCTTGTGAGATCCCCTTAAAAGACTTGCTAGAATTTTAGGAAGCATCTTCTACTGCCATTTCCAACGAGGATTCGAATCAATCTCCCCATTATTTTAAGATTTAGATTTATCCCCTTTGAAGAGAACAATCAATATGAAAAAATAGATTATCTTTTGGTGACTCCTAAAACTAATCTGATCAAAACCTTGGATACTTCTTCTAATGATACCATAGCTCCAAGAAAGAAGAAGACTACTTGAAAAAATATTGAATCAACTACATCCCCAATTATTCCTAAGAGCCTTATGGTTAGAAGTCTCTTTGTATATAACAACACCCATAGCATTGTGGACAAACCATGACTTATAGTTGCATTTAGACCATCGGATTTAAGGCAATTCCATGTTTCTCGTTACCCCTTAATACAAGAACATTTTGAATGGTTGCTTAAGTTCAATGGTACTAAAGTAATTTTTGGCATTGTTGAGTTGGAAGATGGAATTTCCGCGTTGGAATTGATGTAAACCTGAGTGCAATGATTTCAACTTTAGTGCATAGATGAGATCTCTCTGTGAAGGATATTATTGGCATGACTATGTGTCATTGATTGATCATGTTGAATAATGTATTGATTTCCAAGATATAAAGGAGAGTGTTTTGGTACCTACAATATTTAGTAGAGAACTATCATAGTAGTAGGATGCATGAAGATGCCTCAAAATATTATGACTATGATTGTTGGAGGTTTCTTCTTAACTAATTCCAAGGTCAAGAATGGAGATGTTTAACTTTGAAGGAGTTTCTATCTTGGGATATTAACTCATATGCTCTTGCAAAGTGCATAGATGAATGTGGCCTGGAAATACGCTTCCAATGGTATGTGGAAGATTGAAATCTCCCAATTAATCAAAATTTATGATCGGTCAAAGATCTTAGGCCAAAAGGTCAACAATTCAGGTATATGTGCATATGTAGTTTCACATACAATCAAACAAAGGGACCCATTAGTGCCCAGGTTGGCACATAGTTAACATGTGGGTCCATAATTAATTCGTGGTATTGATTGAATAGATGGTGGAGATCTATTAGTGCACAGTGATAAAAACAACCCAAGGATAAGGTGGTTAAAGTCTACATACATATAATAGAGAATCATGTATAATTTTTTAGCTAGTTGTTGTCCATATTATGATATACTCCAAGTCAGCCCCTAAAAGAAACATAAAAGAATAGAAAAATTTTAATTTTGAATTTAAACTGCTTCCAAAAGTCAAGTTGAACTACCATAAAATCATGTCAACCCAACCAAGAGTCACACTTATTTAGTCTCTTTCATCCACTATAAATATACATTCTACCTCCCTCACTTAGAGCAATTCAAATCACTGAATACTTTCTATTTTTGTCCACATGTGTGAAGGAGAGAGAAAAATCCAGCCAAGTTTAAAGTAAAGTTTTACTTGCATAGACTAGTATTGTTTGGAGTTTTTATAGGCAGGTTGATTAAATTTTTGAGGTATTTGCAGAGGCTACCTGGTTGGAGGAGCAGTTTGCATTGGAATGGAGTTGTACCGCGTGAGTGCGAATCCCAATCGATATGTGGATCAAGTGATCTACGTAGATTATCACTGGTGGGATATGTCGATCAAGTGATCTACGTGGATTATCATTGGTGGGTTTACCTTGAAGTATAAAGATTAATTTTTAATGTCTCAATAACGTGTTTTCCACCCTCCACAACACCTGCAAGTTCACGAAGTTCACGAAACTGTTTACTATGTAAAATCACCCATGGTGCGTATTAAATATTTTCTCTATCATGTAATTAATGTCAAATTTGAATGTTAACATAAATATGGATGTAAAATTCATTTTTTATGTTGGGTAAGATATATTTGAGGTAGTGAGGAGTAAATATTGGTGGGTGTGGGAAAACCATTTTTACCAAGTTTTATAGAAGTTTCCTCTGCAACCCGAGTAAGTAAATTGTTGTGTTTTTTTTTCACTTGGAGGAGCAACCTCCAATTTATCACACTAATGTTATTTTCTTATGTTTTGACATATAATATAAAGTGTGCTAGTTGGGTTATGGTATTAATCCTTCACAAGTAGATTTATGGCAACCCCCCTTTATTTTACTTTGTTTTTTTTGCAGTGCGTAAAATTTATGTTTTAATTAAATCCCTGTGTCTATTTGAGCTAGTTGACTTTGCTACAATGGAGTTGTGTATAACAACCTATTTCTTAGCTCCTTTTCCCTATTTTCTTTTTCTAGCAATAGAGTGTGATCATTGGTATTCTCAGAATTTTATGCCATAAGAACAACTATGAGTTAGAAAACATCATGTGTTATATTAGAGAAGATAATACCATGAATTAGAAAACAGCACGAGTTAAGAATACCATGAGAAAAAGGATGTTGTACGATTTAAATACAATGTATTCATTTTTAATCATGTGAAGTTAAGACTTGTCTGACTAAATTTTTGGAAACTTCTTGATTAATACAATACAATCGTAAATATGAGAAGATATTCAAATAATTAATATATTAGTATGGTATTCATAAATTAAAACACACATGTGAAACAATGCATTGGATCTGATTACTTCATAACACTTGTAGGTATTTCAAGCTTTTCAAGTAAGTGTGAGAGATGATATTCATAAAATAAAACACACATGGAAACATTGAATGAGAAATGTTTTTCAAATAATTGTTATTAGCTGGTGGATATTTGTTAAAATAATCAATTTGTTACTAGTAGGTATCAATATCCTTCAATGGTCTTCCCCAACTCTAGAGCTTTAAGAAACTTCAACTTGGGAAATGGTTTAGAAAAAGTACCTCACCCATATAAATAGTTCAGATTCAGCTTCAAATGTGAAAGAGATACATGTTACTAATGTATTCATGATGTCTCCTTACAATTTTATTTATGTTCATTTGATCTTTATTAATGTGTTAAAAACTTAATACAACTTTAATAGTTAGTTTTTTGTAACTGAAATGGTTCAATGGAGACTGAAGACTTTTTGAAGGTAGAAAAAGGAGTTTTACATTTTGCTTGTTTGTGATCTTGATTTCATGAGAAGTTGTGGCCTTTTGATTTGATGAGATGTTGTTGATGAGACATATAGGTATTCAGGTTTACATTTTGCAAGTTTTTATCATTCTCATAAATGTGTTGATCTTCATCTTAAGGAGGGGGCAAATCCTTTTCTCTTCGCATTCAAGGATGCCTCTAGAGGAAGCTTCATGGAGTCCAAGCCTTGATGTTGAGTGGGAATTCTTGGACTTCATGAATTGTCACTTCAAATATATGCCATTGGCAATGGACAATTTCAAGCATTTAATATCTCACATGAAAGTGATGCTTATGATTTAATACAATTGAATAACATTTTGTTTACTAATTTTTATTGTCAGTAATTTTTTATATATCATGATGCTTCTCAATTTTATGCCTTACAACATTTTCTTTTCAACATTTGGTGAAATTACTAGTTAATTTCCCAATCATAAAATAATTAACTTCTGATTTATATACTTCATCCGGAAGATGTTTATAGGCCATGATTTTATTTTCATTGAGTCAAAGACATTAGTAAAGGCTCCCTAGGATGTACATTTTCAGTGTATAAAAGTATAATTCAAATGTTTTAAGATTAGCTTTTCATTAATCATATTTGGAAAACTCTCCATTTAGCTTTAATGTAACACCACCTAGAAAGTGATAAGACGACTCCAATAACATTTATTAAAATTCTTGAAGTTCTTTCAAACAGATTTATATTGGAGTGGTCGTATCACTTTCTAGGTGGTGTTACATTGACTATCAAGAAGCTAAATGGAGAGTTTTACAAGTATGATTAACTAAAAGATGATATTAAAACATTTGAATTATAATTTGTAAGGCATAAATTTGAAAAACATGGTGATATATAAAAATTATTGATAATAAAAATTAGTAAACAAAATGTTATTCAATTGTCTTAAATCATAAGCATCACTTTCATGTGAGATATTAAATGCTTGAAAGTGTCCATTGTGAGTGGCATAACTCTAAAGTAACAATTCATGAAGTCCAAGAAGTCCAAGTAAACATCAAGGCTTGGAATCCATGAAGCTTCCTCTATAGGTATCCTTAAATGGGAAGAGAAAAAGATTTGCCCCCTCCTTAAGATGAAGATCAACACATTTATGAGAATGATAAGAACTTGCAAAGTCTAAACTTGAATATAGATATGCCTCATCAACAACATCAACATCCACAAGTGTGAATTTTTCAGAACCTAATATAAAGCTACAACATCTCATCCAATCAAATCAGCTCACAAGAATAATGTAAAACTACTTTTTCTAACTTCAAAAAATCATCAGTCTCCATTGAACCGTTTATGATACAAAACACTAACAATTAAAGTTGTATTAAGTTATTAACACATGAATAAAGATAAAATGAACATAAATGAAGTTGTAAGGATGCAACATAATTACATTAGTAACATGTATCCCTTTCACATTCTACGTTGAATCTGAACTATTTATATGCTTGAACTACATTTTCTAAAAAGTTTCCCAAGTTGAATTTGTGGCCTGTCCATTCCAAGAAGGGAATTGTGAGGAATATTCTACCTAGAACTTTTGTGGAGACTCTACAACAGTTTGTGAGAAAGATTTTGTCCTCTGAGGATTTCCACGATGAGAACCATGTTGCAAAGAAGATTCATGTTTGGAAGTAAACAAATTGCCTCAAAGCATTGAATGAATCTCAAATGATTTATAATCTGTTAGAAGGGGTGTTAAAGGTCTTTTGAATTGAGAAAGTATAGTCATATGTTTGCAATTGCACAACCAGATAGCAATTTAACATCAAATCCAAGTAGGCTTCCTGAATTTACATTTGGAAGTCTAGGAAATACTGAAATAGTGATCTATAAAAAATTCAAAAGAAAATCCACACTTTTCAGGATTTATTTCAAAAGAGGCGGAATTTTTAGTAAAGAATATTTCCTGTTGTGCAGAATTCGTTGTGCTGTGTGGCTATGACAGAATTGTGGGGAAGCTCGAAGCAATGGATATTAGCAGTCAAATTCCTGTTTTCATAAGGAAAACAAATATTCTCACGGCATTGTAACGATATTACTACATAAAGTTTCCAAGTTCACTTGTTGGGACTGTTAGTTCATTTGTTGGGACTGTTAATGTTTGAGAATGTTAATGTTTGTAATTTATAAGGAGAGATTTTAGTGAGACTTGAAGACCATAGAATATTTTTCCAGACCTTTTCCTGTGGATATCACATTACAAAATCACATGATATCATCATTTATGTTTGTAAGAGAGCTCGTGATTCCCACAACATCGATATTAGCAACATTGTGATGTGACAGGACAATGTTTGGCAAAGCTCAGCAAGAATGCGTCAAATCATTCTGAAATCAAAAAGGAGGTAATTGGGTTTCAAAATAAAGGTTTCACATATAATGAGAGGACGCACAACATTTTCAGGTAAATAATCAGTGTGTTTGTTGAGTACCCTCTAGTAGATTCTACATTGATGCTCCATTCAACATTGATTTTGGTTTTGAAAATAACAATAACCAATATGTTGTGATTCAAGTGAAGACGATGTTACAGGTATCTCAACATTTCAGCAGTGAAGAATTTCAAAACTCAACCATGAAGTTTATTAAAGCTCCAGAGTTGGGGAAGGCCAGTGAAGGATATTTGTACCTGCTAAATCTCCATTGGCTGATAAGAATTATTTGGAAAACATTGGCCATTCAATGTTTCCATGTGTGTTTTATTTTAAGAATATCATCTCTCATAATTTACTTGAAAAACTTGAAATACCTGCAAGTAATAAGACCCAATACATTTTTTCACATGTGTGTTAATTTATGAATACCATCTTAATTGATTAATTATCTGAATATCTTCAAATATTTACTATTGTATTGTATTAATAAAAAAATTTCCAAAAAATTTAGTCACACTAGTCTAATCCATACAACATTGTTTTCTCCATATTCTTAACTCGTAATGTTTTTTAATGCATGTTATTACCTTCTCTAATATAACCCATGATGTTTTCTAACTCATAGTTATTCTTATGGCATAAAATTCCAAAAATACCAATGATCACAGACTATGGAGATAACAAGCCCCTGTGATATCAGAATTCAAGCGGTTCTTGCTCGCAGAGCCATCAACTTCCAGGACAAAGATGCAAGTTTGATTCAACTAAATGCAGGAAAAGCTACACAAGCCAATTGAGTATTTAGGAGGATCAATCAATTTTCCACTTACACAGTGCAATGAATTACTTCTCAAAAGATCAAGTCTCAAAAGTATAGGTTAATCAGTTCTAGCACCTTCAATCACGTCAGAGGATCAATCAATTTCCCACTTACGTAGAACCCTAACATAGTAATATTTTAGATATGCTTCTATAAAGGTAATGTAAAAACATTTCAGTTTCCATTATAACATTAATGATGTCATTATAGAAACACCTCATAATATTGACATGTCATTACAGAAAAAAACCTCATATAAATTTGCATCATGAAAAAATAATTATTATTGGTGGTGTTTAATTCGAAGGAAAAAAAAAACTCTTAGTCGTTATGCTTTGAATTTCCCTTGTGCTCTCAGTTATGATCATACGCTATTATAATCATACCCTCCATAGCGTGGACAGCTTACGCTATTATGATCATACGCTCCACTCCCTCTCTGCTGGCTTCAGATCTCGTATGAGAGAAATATTTCATATGAGAATAACTCAACCAATTTATTCTCCATAATTGGCTCATAAAACATTTAAATTAATTCTGGGTTTTGCATTAATACAAATATTTTTTATTCTCCATTCTTGGCTCATAAAAAATTTAGATTATTTTTAGGATTTGGATTAATATAAAAAACTTTTACGGATAGTTCTAGTTGACTGATTGAAAGAAACCCTATTTTAAAAGATCTACCTCAAACTTACAGAATGCGCTGCTGGTGGATATGCCACTGGTGTGGCTGGCTCTTCACTGGGTACTGGATATGCTCAAGGTATGGATCAATATATGAAATACCTTGCTTAGATGTTGCTGGGAACCTACTACAGGCAAGGCATCTCGCTCGGCCTGAGAAAGAGAGAGACTAATCCCTTACTTTAAGAAGTAAAATTGTTGGCATTATGGATAAAATGTTGTCCTTGATGGCAACTCTTGCAGGTGATGGACTAGAGATTGATGACCAGCTTTCAAATATTGGAGAAAGTAATGGGTACGCAGGTACCCAGTACAAAAGGCGCGTACACGCAGTTATTCCATACAAAAACTGTGTACATACCCGCAGGTCACCCGTTCAGAAGGTGTGTACCCCCAGTGCACACTCTTCAAGGCAGTAAACCGCGCACACGTGGGGTTTCTTATGTTTTACCCTTGGTATTGAGCTGACGGTATTGTATTATTATGGTTTTGGCCTGTGGTATTGGTCCTTGATTTGAGGAAGAGCTTGCCTATATAAAGCAAAGGAG
>APFE030239196.1:21230-80123 GCA_000404065.3 Pinus taeda | reverse complement strand
TATAAAAGAAATTCTATATGAATTAAAATTAATATGTTTTGAGATAAAACCAATTTATTTATCACTGTAAATTTACAAACCAACACTAATTATATAAACAAAGTTTTTTTATTACAAAAATAAATTTACTAAGAAATAGTGGTAAAACCAAAATTATGTAGTGGACTATCAATAGATAGATTCTAAATTCAAATTTAACGAAAATAACAAATGGCAACTAATAAGTTTCCAAAACATGCACAAAAAATTCTGAAACTTATAAATTTCACTTCACAAACTTATTTTACATTTACAGAAAACTATAACAAAAACTTATGTGATACAAATATTCAATTTAATAAAAACTTATCAAAAATTATAATGGATTGTTAAATTATCAACTCTTACCACATTTAAAAAATAAATATAATATTCAATACCATTTAAAAATAAATAAAATAAATAAATCTATTTTCAAATTGCAGCATAGCATTACTTATGACTTTGATACCGTGATTCATTAATAAATACCTTACAAAACACATGATAAATAAATAAATAAATAAGAAATTTACATCTCAAAAACCACATTTGCATTGTTGTAGATTCTTCGACTGTGAAGGCTGCTAAGTATCGTATAAAACGAAAACATCTCATCTTTAGGTTTTATCCGAATAATATAACCGACACTTTGCTTCATTCTATGTTGTTTTTATAACTTGGAGGCTTCCAGAAGCTACATTGAAGATACTGTTTTTCAATTCTTTTTTTTACAAAATCACATATTGATGTAAACTGAGAAAAAAATTACAACCTTTTCCATTAAACTTGGAATAATATTTCACTTAAATATCACTGTAAAATTTATTTACCTTATACATCACCGTTTCCTTATTACATGGAAACAAAAACCTAAAAACTTGGAATAAATTTTCACTTAAATATCACTATAAAAATTATTTACCTTATACATCACCATTTCCTTATTACAAGGAAACTAAAAACCTAAAATATAAATGACCTAATGGAATGCCAACTTCATTTTGTATGGTAAACAACTTGTTATGCTCTTTCAATTCAAAGTTTGTGAAGAAAATTCTCATAATTATAAATCATTTCCATGCAATTTAGAATACATAAAGCACAATGATACCTTCTATATGCTATAGTTTTTCTTGTTTTAAGTAATGCAATTGGAATCATTTTTATAATTGTAAAAGGAAACCAAGCAAATTATTGGAATAGACAAGTCCACTCTATCTAGAAAACACATTCTTACAGGGCTCCCTTCATTGTCACTAAGAGGTGAGATATTTCCATTTACATCTAGTAATATGGAATAAAGGGAATTAACAAAAGAAACCAAACACATTCTTACAGTGCTCCCTTCGTTGTCACTAAGAGGTGAGATATTTCCATTTGCATCTAGTAATATGGAATAAGGGGAATTAACAAAAGAAACCAATGAATTCAAGGGAATAAAGGGAATTACAAAAAGGTTCAACTAATTAACGAAACATCCACACATTTTCACATGCATTTTTAAAATCCTTAAATATTTATTGGGAACCCTTGACGACATGCAAGGCCATGGAAATCTCACCCACTAAGCCCATGTGAAATTTGATGAGTGTGTGATCTAAGTTGCAACACTCTGATTTAGCAGCAACAAAATGATTTATATTAAGGCATGCTAGCATCCTATTTCCTGAACTTCACTTACGACGTATTAATCTAAAAAACGAACAAAATTTGAAAAGTTTTAAACATATTTCTTTTGAATAATTTGTACAGTGAAAAATGTAAACGTATTTCTTTTGAATAATTCATACACTAAAAAACATAGAAAATTTGAAGGATTAATACATACATATGATCGCTACAACAAATTATTAATGCTCTCTACACAAGGCCAAAAATGGCATTGCACTTTAACATCATTAACAAGTGTTATTCCCATGTCTTTGAGGGGATCATGCATTCATCCCTCAAATCTCTGCAACTGTATCAATTTGCGTTACACGCATAGTTACCAACATACACTATCTTGCATTTTCTAGTCATACACTATCTTAGATAGTCATACACTATCTTAGATCCCTTGAGCGAAGCTTCATCTAATGTGTGATTATCTGCACGGAGGAGGCCAATTGAAATAGTAAGTGATGGCTATATGAAATTGAAACTCTTTGTGATTGCCGAGCTAAATCAATGTCTTACATCCCTCTGACGATGTTTTGTATAGGCTAATTGAAAAGGTAAGTGATATATAGGTGGAATTGAAACTGTTGGTGTTGCTAAGCTAATGGAAACGGATGGTGATGGAGATTCGTATGTTTCACAACAATTTTTAGTCTTTCCACTTCATCTTAATCATTATAGGTGGCTATTAACAAATGACATGGTAAATTTTTAATGAAGGTTTGTAAATTTTTAATTTAAACATAGTTTAATCACATGATTTATATATGCAACAAAGTTATTGTTGCAAATTTTGTTCGTTGATTTAGTAGTGACTATGAGAATATACCAGCATCTTTCAATTGAGACCATTCGGAGATCAAAAAAAATTAATTACCAAAAGATTAAAGTAGCCAATTCCCATAGGAGGGATGCCATCAGTGTAATAAACCTAAAATAATAAATATAAGTATCAAGCAAATAAAAGTACCCTTCGATATATGCGTGAGCCTTTTAAAGATTCTTGTTTGATTTGATGATTTGAGGAGGGCAATTATCGGAGATGTTATGAAGGCGAGCATTCAACAGATGACATAGGTTTGGTGTGCCTAACAAAATTAGATTCTTGTATTTAAAGTTCAGTTTCACGCAACAGGAGAACTTGCGAAAGCGACTAGTAAACAGACAAAATAGATTTGATGAGCCTATGAAATTTTCAACGGACCGGAAGGACGCAGGGTATTGCATTCCTACCTAAGGAGAGCAGAATTTCCTTTCCTACTTTGCTAAAACATAATTGATCGATATTGCACATATGGTCCACCTGCAGCCAAACTTTACCATTATCCGCTTCACATTCACACTTCAAGTCAAACCTTCCACTTCCGACACTTCCTCATAATATTGTAGGACTTTGTGTCTCCTCACCAACATTTGGAATTGTCAAGCAATTCCATTGTTCGCCAAGCTGCATTCCTCCGATTTGACAATTGATAGCTTTTCTACTTATGAATATATATTAATATAGATTATTGCGGGTTTTTCAAATGATTCAACAAAAGTCAAATTTGTGGAGGTTTTTCAACTAATTCCACATAAGTCAAATTTGCGGATGGAATTTGCTTTTACTGGAATTTGAAAAAAAAATTTGTTGGAGGGTTTGAATAGTTTTTTAATAGTGAAAATGGATTTAGCATCATCAAAATCTTTTGGGACACTCAAAATCCTTAGCTGTAACCCATATTTTCAAAAATTTCTGCCAAATTTTATCATAATCTTGCTAAAATTTCCATTATGTTTCCCAGCTATTGTGGGTTTTTTAAAGGACTAGCCAAGTTTTAATCCCACAATTTACGATCATCATGATCATTTATTCAATTCACATCATCCTGACGTTAGCCTGAATGGATAAAGTAATGATAGAGGTCTGCCAATGGAATTGCTGGGAACTAAATTGGAAAATTATTGTAGTTGCAAGGCTACTTTATTCTTTGGCAACAAATATACAACTTGTTAATGGACATTAAATGGAGTGGGAGCTGTATATGCAATCTTTAGATAACTAAGGATGGCTCAGAACCTTAAATTGGGAAATTATGTAGTTGGAAAGGCCTAGTGTATTTTTGGCCAATTAAAATTACAATTTGTTATGGCCATTAATGAGTAAGGGCTGTATATGCCTTCTTTGGATAACTAGTCTGCCAAAAATCCCAATTGAGAACATATACACTCAGCTTAATTAATGCCCCATCAACAAAATTAGTTATTTTCAACCATATTCACACCCCTTATTTAATGCCCATTAACATTAATTAATTATTTTTCAACGGTATTCTTTCACCATATAATTGGTATAACTACCTCAATAAACATCAGCAAAATCAGCGACAGAGTAAAACGAATGACTAGTACTCCATGCACTTGTCCTGTGAAGCACGAATAGTCGGATCATGATCGTATTCTCATTTACATCAATTGCGATCTGGATCTGGCCACGGTTGCAATTTTAGGTCTCCATGACATGCCCAAATTTCAAATCTGAAGCATTTTTTAACTTTGATGGTTTTTGTAACTCTCAATGGTTGACAAAAGCAATAACTGATATGAGTAAAAGCAATCCAGAATCGAAAATAAGAAATTGGGTGGTTGTTATCAGCGTTTGGATCAATTGGAGACACTGCTTTTCTCGTGTAGCTGTTGATACTTTAAATCCTATATGTCCAGAACATACTGCTGATTTTATGTAGTGAACAATATATTAATGTTGTTATCAAGTGAATGCGGGTATCCGTCTGGACGAGGGCATGACGTCCAATGGACTGGCAGAGTGAGCCAACGTATAAGCATTATCAGCATCGAACCGACACTAAAGTGGTGTTGCAGGGATGACCGATTGTGACGATATATTAAATTTTAGGTATTGCAAATATGAAGTATCATGCATGCATGAAGTAAATTAATCCTTCGTTTATCTTGTTGGTTTCAATTTATTCATTGATTAAACAGGTTAAAATAATATAGTATTTGATGAACAGAATAAAAATGATAATGAATCAAGTATAAAAATGTGGTAATTATTGTTTTCGTTTTAGATTTTTATACGATTTCTAAAAATTATCAATCTCATTGCTATGAATTTGAGGTCATTTTTTATTATTATTGTAATTAATTTATGTTTAAATTGATAAATTGAAAATTTGAGGATAGTGAATGGTTAATTAGGAGGATTTGTGGTTCAATGGTTATGTGGGGATGTTTGGTCTTCATAGTTCTTGTGGTTTCATCCTAGTCAATGCTATAGATACTTTAAGACTGCTCTAGTCACTATTTCTTTACTTGAAAGCAAAAATTAATGGACCTACCACAGTCTAAATGATTTATCTTTATAATAGTTTAATCTAATTAATAAAAAAAGTAAAACAATTATTTTTTAAAATAATTTATCTTAAAAATGAATTATTTTTATAATAGTTTAAATTTAATTAATTAAAAAAATAAAAAACAATTGTTTTTAAATAATTTGTTCTTTCAAATTTATTCAATTTTTTAGAATTTATAAATTTAAATAGTAATTCGTATAGTTTAATTAAAAAAGTTTTTTAATGTAAATAATTATTTCATGTATTAAAAATGTATTTTAAATAACAAATAATAACAATTTGATCAAAACTGTTTATTCTAATGGACAAAATAATTTTATGGGCTTTTAAAGTTAAGGGATTTTGTTATATTTTTTTTTATAAATTTTTTTTTTGAGTTAACAATTCATTGTTAACTTAATATACACCTTTACTTCAAGTGATTTTGTTGCATTTTTTTATAATATTTAGATTTTTTTGTTGAGTTCACAATTCATTGTTAACCTAATAAGTATATTTAACATTTGATTGTTTTGCTATATTTTTTATATGAACTTTATATTCATTTTCGAGTAAAATTAATGTTTTTTCCATATTTATTTGATCATTTTTCTATAAAATACATTGTTTTAAGAATAATTTTAGATTTTTTTTTAAGGGTTAGATGTATTTATTTTATCAAATTTCCACAAAATCGGTCCATTGTTTTAAGAATAATTTGGATTTTTGAAGGGTTAAATTTAGATATAAAATTTTTTATATTTTTTATTACTTAGATTTTAAATAAAAAATAATAAAGAAATATGGTAACATAAATTTGTGAAAAAAATAAATAAATTGGTTTGAATGTAAATTTTCATAGCTATTCATTTTACATAGACTTTGTTAAAGAATTGAGAGATACACACAAAGGAACAATTATGTTATATTTTTTAAATCACAAGGATACAATGCATATTTATGGTGTTTGTGAGATCCAACCAATTACAAATATAAATAGGGAAGTTGAGATATTCTTTCAACATCTACCTACAAATATGCAATTAATTCTAAATTATACATGGAAGAAATATCTTCCAACGCTCCGCCTTAATTCTTACATACACAATTACAACACATATTATAACAATAAAAATAATCTTTGTTTCACTGGTCTTCATCAACAACTCTACCCACTCTGTAGTCATCCGAACTCTGCTCTTTCCACATCTTCAAACTTACCTTATGAATCATTTAAAGTACACATCCTTCTAATCATAGATGATGAAATTTGCAAGATCAACAATATTGAGGACTCGCCTTGTTGAGGCTTCTGTGATAAGAGCTCTCAAGTGATGAAACATCCTATGGGTCAATCACCATCTGTCGGATATTTCGCTTTAATTATCCATCAGTTGTTAGGCAAATGGTTTGAATATTGAATGTGTTCAAGAGCTGATCTAACAACTTAACCTGCTTCACACACATGGATCTCACACTATAACCCATAACTATTGTTCAAGGGTTTCCGACCGCCAAGAACAACAAATCATAACATTATAAACACAATCAAGCTAGTGATGTGTTCAAGGGTTTATGAGTGCCATGAACCACTAATTTGAATTATGCAACACTTTTCAATAGTTGGTTCTGCACCAAATATAACTTACAAATAAACTGCTTAACAAAAAAGACAACAAAACCAATATCATTCCATAACTACTCCCCTTTATTCCACCCTGCACAATGTGAAAAAATCTCTTCAAAGTGGTTCATTGGTGAAGATTAATTGAAACAAATAGTCTAGATCTTCAACGACTTCAGCTTAATTTCCATATTAATGAGTTTCACAGCAGACTAGATTTCATCAAAATTTATGATCCTTTTGCAGATTCAAATTGACCATCCTCGCACGAGGAAAAAACATATCCCTTCTTCTAAAAAGACTCCAATTGTGACACTGCATGCCCATCTCGAGACTCCAATTGTGAAACCTACATGCCTAGCTTGAGGGGTCGGCAAAATTCCTTGCATTTTTGGCCATGACCATTCCATACTTATGGTGATGGAGGCGTACAACATCCCAAGTCATCATTTCCAAGTCGATAATATTCAGGTCATTCAAAAGATTCCTCCTTAGTCCTAGCCGCCAAACATAATTAAACTGGACCCTACGAGAGTGATAGATAGATTGACCTCTGCATGCAATTAGAGCTTTTCCATATGACTTTAGTACACACGATGAATAGGATTCTGTTTCTATGTCAAAATATCAAATTGTCACAAGGTTAGAAGGATCCTTGGTATGTCCAGCAACAACTAGAATCTTGTTGTCCCATTGAATCAGGAAATGGCTAGCACAAGGAGATAAAATTTCTTGAGAAGAGTCAGATGCCATCTTCGTATCTTCTTTGGACCAATTGAAACGTCAGCAGATTTGACAGTGAGATGTTAATCGCTTCCTTTTCACACAGAGCACTATTGGTCAAATGGCATGTTTCCCTGCAATTTCTTAACCTTTGACCTTGCCTCTTTTCCAATCTTCAATGAAAGTCAATTGTGTGGTACTGTCATCTAGCATTGACATGAGTGCCTTGATTCCTCTCTAATAGCTGTGGCCCATCACAATTATATGCTCCATCTTAAGATGCAGAAAAACACATTCTACAACAACACTCGTTCCTAGATATTTATTCTTCTCGTAAGGAGAAACCATGTTGGCAATTGACCCGCAATATTAGTGCTCTGTCAAAGATTTCAAATCGAGCACCTGAATATCATTTAGGTAGCGTCCATTGTGATTTCTACCAGAGACATATGTTTTCTCTTGCACTACAGTCACTGCATAGATCGATGATGGGGGAGACGACCCTGTTCGACGACATCAGATTAGAATCGTTTGTAGCGAAGCATAATTTTCACCTCTCAAGTCCAATGTTGTGGTCGCTGGAGGCATAAAATGAATTAGCTCCATTAGCTGACTAAGAACTAAGACTTCAACTACTACGAGACTTGCCCATTGTTTTTCATTGGTGAGATTCACTTTGTTGGGTTCCAATTGATGTTGTCAATTAGAGCTTAATTTAATGTCAACCCGGGAAGGTAAACTTAGAAGCACTTATCCAAAATATATAGATTTAGAAGGATTCCTAATTTTTCCAAGATCTTGAAGTCCCCTTACAAGAACATATTCATTAAGACCTCTTTCAATAACTAATCAAACCTAGATCTAACAATTGTTTGAGATCTATGGTTCTCTTACAAGAACATATTCTACAAGATCTCTTCCAACATTAGAATATCTAATAAGAACTTAAAAGCCTAGATCTAATAATTGTTTGAAATCTTATGGTTCTCTTACAAGAACACTTTCAAATAAGACTCTTCCAATATTAGAACATTTAGCAAAAACTTGAAAACTGAAATCAAACAAAAACATAAAATAAATTATACCTAAAATAAACAATAAAGCTTGAAAGTGAGGCCATGGGGGCCCTCCATAACTCCACAAGCACACCACTTCAATGGAGACTCAAATGTAGAAGAAAAATTGAAGTATGATCCTTTATTTCAAAATCTCCATTACAATCCAACTCTAAGATTACAACTCTAAGCTTCTAAGATTACATACTCCAAAATTCTAAGATTACAAAAACTTCAAGATTACGAATGGAACTCTAAAAATTACAAATGGAGGAGATTGTACTCCTATTTATACAATGGGATGAGATAACAAACTCATAATGATCATCCACTAATCTCTCTTTAGTTCCATAAATCTCTCAACCATCTAGACACATAACCCCCTTTTGTCCTTAATCTTCTCCATGAGGTTTATCTTATCAAATTCGATTTGATCATTCAAGGCCATATAAAGGTATCTTGGAAGCTTCCTTGGCACCTACACATGTCACAAAACAACCCACTTTCCATAGATAAAGTAAAATATATTATTTTCTAATATTTAATCAAGAATTTCTCTTTAAAATGCTTAAAAATAAATAATATTTGGAAGATATAAATGAGACCCATTAATGGTGAACAACAAGGAAAATGAAGTGACATGGTGGTGAATAATGAGTGATATAATGGAAGCATAGGTGAAAAATGTATGGTAATGAGTGATATTTGTATGACATTTTGAAGCCCAAACATACTCCCCAACTGAAGCTCTTGCATGTCCTCATGCAAGCTGCTACAATGACTTATTTGATTTATTTCTTAGATGAGCTTCCTTTTACAAGATGTTTGGTTCCTGTGTAACAAACATCTTTCAATCATGGACTTCCTTTTAACTTTTCACATCTTTGGATAACTTTTATTTGTTTGCAAAGCATTTGCATCTTTTAATGATTGGTTCTTGTGTTACAATCATTACTTACTTTGTTGAGATCTCTTTTTAATGATTGGTTCTTGTGTTTACAATCATTATTTACTTTGGTGAGATCAATCATTTTAAGAAGTCATTTAATATGCTCATCATTTTGTAGTGTTTTTATTGTGGGAAGACTATGTGGGTTAATATGTAATATGAATGAGAAATAAAATGAAGTGTGAAATTCCCCCCTCCCCAACTGATGGTTTTTGACAATTTTTAATGAGAAAGGGAATAGTGAAATAGTGGAATATTTTCCAAATATCATCATTTTAGCATCTAAAAAGAATTTCAATATTAAAGGTTAGAAAACATCATACCTTACTTACCTACAAAAGTGGATGAATCATGCATGTTCAGCTGCTACAATTCTGATCTGAATCTTCTTCTGCAAGTTGTGGATGAAAGATGGATCTGTATTGTCGAATCTACTACTGGATAGTCTGATGAATCTGATGAGTCTACTGAATATGGCTGAAAATCTATACAGCTTGGAAGGTATACAAAATATATAAATTACAGTTTCCTCCCCCAAACCTTATTTATTGACTTGTCCTCAAGTCAGGACAAACTGAAAAACAATGAAAGGAAATCTGCTTCATCTGCTACAAAATATGGGTCTTCAAGTCTTCAATGCTCGATGGCACAAATCTTGCTATGTGAAGAAACATCTTAGTGTCGAACATAACAAGAAGTTTTTGACTTAGTGGCCATTAATGAATGCCACTAGCCAACACGAGAGCTCCCACCATTGATTCCAATGGGAGTCAAGATGCCTAACACATATTTGTAGGTACGAATAAATTTGTCGTGGTCGAGTCACCTATAAGATCCAACGAACAAGGGATATTAATGTACTCCCATTGTTCATTTGCAAGATTACTTGCCATTAAGGCATGCAAGCCTCTAGGTGTTTTTACAAAGATAATTAGACTATAGGACTTTGACTCAATGATATACATAGAAGCAAGGTTTTATTGGCGGAAATAAAATGGAAAGGAAATGACAAGGAAAATGAGAATGAAAACAAGTGAGGTTCTTTTAAGTGAGCTTCTTGGTTTTATTTTGTGGGTTAGGGGGAATGAAAAGAAGTAGATTTGACTGCATGATACTTGTTGGGAAAAAGGGATTTTGGCTTGCATTAAGGACTCATTGGGATTTACAATTTTACAAAGGGAGTAAAAGACTGGTTGTAATGAATATGGACTTATTCACATGATTCATCATAAAATTGATCTATTGGAAGTCCAACTGTCGACAAATTAGACTCCTTGAATGATCATCTAATTAACGTAAACCTGCAAAAACTTGGCATTCACAAAACATAAATATATCCAAGCAAAAGTGATCAATTCCTACTTGGTTTTTTATGAAAAAATTAAACACAAATGAAACATATTTAAATAAAATCAAATGTATAAGTTAGCCCAATTCTATGATTTTTTTTTTTTTATACAAATCCATTTTAAAATATGAAATGAGTATAATTAATTCCCTTCTTATGTAAATAAAATTCAATTTCGTTGCAACTATCAAATCCTAACGATCGTCGAAATTGTTTTATGATTTGCGTTTATGATATTAAATTTCACATGTCATCATCAATCGATCTTGTATTTGCCAAAATATGCATCATTTAAAACTTGCAAGATGTTAATACAAATGCGTCAAATAAAATTAAAAATAAAAAATTCAAGAAGAAAACTAATTTTTCCTGTGTCATTATTTTTTGTGCAAACCATGCAGATAATAAGCTTCCAGATTCCAGACAGTACCACTGCTAGGTTTAAGGCTGTGTAAAACTTCTGGGTATGAGAAATAAAAGGCAAAGTACTGCTTCAAAACTGTTTCAAATCATCATCAAATAGACTTCAAACATTTCTGTAATACATTTCCTGTCAAATCTACTGCAATAAGTCTTCTCAAGGTTGTATCAAGCAAAGACAGTACGAGAATTTCTTAATGAAATTTTGGTGCAACATGAAGAATCAATGCTCCACCAAGCCTTGCTACGGCAGAGCAGAGATGCACGCATATTTTTGGAACAGAAGAAGCCATCTTGCTACATCAAAGTCCAAATATTTAAAATGAATTTGTCATAGCATTCTCATTTCTTGGGCATTGCAGCATATTTGTGTAATTCGTTCAATGATTGCAGTTCAAGGTAGCGCAAATTGTTAAAATATAAATGAGGTTGAATTTTAAATTGCTGCAAAATCAGATGTTAATTATCTTGAGCGTTATCTCTCCCTCTTTCTGTGGACAAAAAAAATTATTTTCTCATTTTTAGACGATTTTGTTCCATCACATTTTCTGGAAAATATGTGGCATTAAACAAAATGTCCATGAATAGAATTTACAACAACCTGATCGCAATTTGCTGAGATCATTGCGACTTTTTGAAACCGATATTCCAATTTGGAGAAGCCATGGATGAAGCACTGAAATGAGGGATTTGAAATTGAACTAATCGTTGGGTCAATTATCCTTCAAATCCAGCATGACCAGCGATGCATTACTCAGCAAATCGAATGTTGTGCTCTCCGTCGTACAACCTTCTTTTCCTTCAGCGCTTTGTGCGTTCTTGCATGCGGAGACATTGCGGTTATAGTTTCTATCAAAATAAATGTCTTGGCTCAGAAATATATTGCCCAAAACAACAACATTCCTATCTATATTTCCCAAGATTTTTGCAAATATGTTAATGATTCGTCCAATGGGATCAGTTTCAAAGAATGAGATTGGGGTTTTTAACATGGGGCTGAGCATTCTATGTGCAACTACTTAGCAGCGTAAATGTTTGACCAAACTAACCAAAAATAGTTTGCCAATGTCACCAATCCCTTACGTAATCCAACAATGATGCCACAATTAGACAGGTAATCAGATGGAATTCAGCGTCGGCTTCCAAGGGACTCCTATTTTTCTGTTGCCAATTTGTCTTAACTTTGTTGTTCATAGTTTGTATATTTGTCAAGTCACACTATTCATGCAATCCTAAAATCCGCTTTATAATTTACTGCCAAATTCATTGGGATGACATCTACAATGTTTTAGATTGAAACACTCACTCTGACTTGTGTGTTCTGACCAATGTATCCTCAGACATTCTATGAAAGGGCTTCACAAAAAGCATTGTTGGATAGGTTTTACATTGACATCACAACTCACGTGAGACAGCATGGCAAATAACGTGTTGATGAGGGAGCAAGATCATGAGACATGAGTTATTCAAGAAGGGAATGAAGACTTTGCTCGAGAATTATCAGTCACGTTGACATATGCTTGAAAGCTCGAATATGTTCTCGGAATGGTTTGCTTTTAATTGATGTTTGTTGGTTTGCGTTTATTCATTGTCTTTTTTATATTTTTTATTTATGTTTTTGTTTTATTTTTTTGTTTTTTTTTTTAATCTTAAAAAAAAAAATGGAATCCTATCTTTAAAAAAAAATAGTTCGTTTAGTTTTTTAATAATTAATATAATATATATCGTTTAATAATAGTATATATATTATTATTATGTGATTTTTTTTTAAAACTAAAACTGAAAAGAGTAAGTTTTATCTTAAATTTTTTTTTTTTAAAGATGATTTTCGCTCCTTTACAAAATTCTTTATTTTCATATCGCAAATCAATTTTCCAGCAAAAGTATTTTTATTTGAAATAAATCAATAGATTTTGTGATCTTCCTAATCGCACGAATGCAAGAAGAGAGCATATTAATCTCTTGATTTTTTTATTTATGCAGGTTGGCATGGATGGATAAAACACAATTAAGATTTGCGACAAAACCTTGCATTATCTACACTCTTTTTGCAATGTCACGGGGGCGTTTAGACTCTCAGAAGACAAGGCTTTCTGATAATCAAGCTCCTGGCTCACCCGTGATACAGAAACAAGACAGAGAAATGCAAAGATGTGCCACTGAATTTATTCATGATGATTTTATTTTTTTGAAAACAAAACTAAAAACTTCTAATGATAACAACTTCTAATGACTTCTAATGAGATCTCATTTTTATTTTTCTAATCTATTGTACATTAACTTAAAAGATGTTTTATTTTCTAAGTAAAAGAATGCTTCCAATGAAGCCATCTACGGACTAAAAATTTGAACATGCTCACATCAAGATTTAAAAATTTTACGTTATGTTTTGCAAGTATGTGAGAATCCTGTCTTAGAGTTGGCTCAAGGTTATTATCCTTTCTCTCCAAGAAGTACCTGTTCAACATTGTCAAATTCATCATCCGTAGATGGATTAGTGAGAAATGGGGGATTTAAAATAAAAACTGAATTTAAATTAACTATGTGCGAAAAAAAAATGCTCCAAACTTTGAACTCCTTTATGAACCTATTGTCACCAAGTTCCAAAAATTAGTCGATAAAAACAAATGCATAAAATAATTACTAAATCCCTCTAGTTGCACTTCCCCGGCAATGGCACCAAAATGTTGGGTTCCAATTGATGATGTTAATTAGAGCTTAATTCAATGTCAACCCGGGAAGGTAAACTTAGAAGCGCTTATCTAAAATATATAGATTTAGAAGGATTCCTAATTTGTCCAAGATCTTAAAGTTCCCATACAAGAACATATTCATTAAGACTTCTTTCAATAACTAATCAAACCTAGATCTAACAATTGTTTGAAATCTATGGTTCTCTTACAAGAACATATTCTACAAGATCTCTTCCAACATTAGAACATCTAATAAGAGCTTAAAATCCTATATCTAATAATTGTTTGAAATCTTATGGTTCTCTTACAAGAACACTTTCAAATAAGACTCTTCCAATATTAGAACATTTAACAAAAACTTGAAAACTGAAATCAAACAAAAACATAAAATAAATTATACCTAAAATAAACAAATAACCATGCAAGTGAGGCCATGGGGGCCCTCCATAACTCCACAAGTACACCACTTCAATGGAGACTCAGATGTAGAAGCAAAATTTAAGTATGATCCTTTATTTCAAAATCTGCATTACAAACCAACTCTATGATTACAACTCTAAGCTTCTAAGATTACATACTCCAAAATTCTAAGATTACAAAAACTTCAAGATTACAAATGGAACTCTAAAAATTACAAATGGAGGAGATTGTACTCCTATTTATACAATGGGATTAGATAACAAACTCATAATGATCATCCACTAATCTCCCTTTAGTTCCATAAATCTCTCAACCATCTAGACACATAACCCCCTTTTGTCCTTGATCTTCTCCATGAGGTTTATCTTATCAAATTCGAATTTGATCATTCAAGGCCACATAAAGGTGTCTTGGTAGCTTCCTTGGCACCTACACATGTCACAAAAACAACCCACTTTCCATATATAAAGTAAAATATATTATTTTATAATATTTAATCAAGAATTTCTCTTTAAAATGCTTAAAAATAAATAATATTTGGAAGATATAAATGAGACCCATTAATGGTGAACGATAAGGAAAATGAAGTGACATGGTGGTGAACAATGAGTGATATAATGGAAGCATAGGTGAAAAATGTATGGTAATGAGTGATATTTGTATGACATTTGGAGCCCAAACACACTTCCTGACTAATTGGATCCCCACAACTATATATTCAAGCCAACATACTCCACAGTCAATGAAACAAATCTCACCACAGGGATCTCAAGCGGGTATTATAATAAAATTTACAGGAAACAACTCACTGAAAAACTAATCTAATCTCACACACCTACATATTTATAGGAATCAACTATCATTGCTCTCACATATTTCTGGGCTCTCCCTTAAGGGAATCAAGCTCAAACAGCCTCTGATATCGTGTTAAAGAACTAAGAGATGCACACACAAATGAATAATTCTATTATATTTTTTAAATCACAAGGATACAATACATATTTATGGTGTTTGTGAGATCCAACAAATTCCAAATATAAATAAGGAGGTTGAGATATTCTCTCAACATCCGCTGCAACTAATTCTAAATTATACATGGAAGAATTATCTTCCAACAAAATTTTGGTGTTGAATTGTGTAAGTAAGTAAATATTTTTCTAACAAACATTCTCCTTTGTGAGAAGATTTTTTTTTAATAATGAAAGTGTGTTAGCTAAAAACTTTTTGGAGAAACACTCTTCTTTGAGATAACTTTTTTTTTTAAATAATAAAGAAGAGACAAGATTAATGAGGGAAAGAAAAAATCTTGAATTAAGATTTAAATTAACACTGGTGATGATCCTAATAATAATAATATATTATTGGTAAAAATTAGCCATTGGTATTATTAAAACAAATAATTTTGAAAAACTTAAAATAAAGTAAGTAAAAAGGGGAAAAATGTAAGATATGCACCCCAACAAATGACTGAATTTTTAATGAGGTTTTCAATGAGAGTTTACATCAAAGAATTTGTGATCACATCATTGTAGGTGAAGTTTTATTTTATTTGTTTTGAGCAACAACATACGGTGGCATTATCATTATCATGTAACAATACCTCATACTAGCAATTAGAATAGCACATTATATTCAAAGATATATGAACGGTTGATATGAATAGCATTAATGGTAAGTTTGAGGGTACTCATTCATCACGTTAATTCTGATGAATAGAATACATTACAATAGGAAATAGAGGAACCTAGTTTTGACATAGTGATGAGTATTCAATATGATATTCATCCCTCATGCAAGCTTCAACAATAGTAGATAAGCATACCATTATCTCTCTACCTTTTAAGCATTGTTATAGCCACATAAATATTACAATGCACACTCAACTAATGATGTAAATGCTCAACAAGCAGACCAAGGAACTTGGTCTCAAACCAATAAAGAAATATGACTTATACAAGCCTAAGTCATCCTCCAACAAGTAACACATAGACTCGTGGCCACCTCCGGCATTTATACACTTAGTAAAAGGGAAATAATCCTAGACACACCACGTTGAACAACTTCTACAGGAACATACAAGATAACCTCACCCATAAACTCTCTGAAGCCATTAAAAAACTGATTTCCCTTGAAGTAGAACTTGTCCTACACAAGACAAAATGTCTAGAACTTAAATATGGAACCCTTGGCATGGAAATCAAGAGGAAATTGACTACCTAGCCAAGGATGAAACCATCCAATCACGGTAATGAGGATTTGGGCTCTCCCTTAAATGATTCAACCTACTTAATAGAAGTTTTCCTTGGCGCTTAAGAAATACTTAGAAACTTGGACCATTTCTCCATGAAACATGGCCCACAGTTATTTGATAGCTTAGTCTGTCAAGTTTATTGAAAAACTCAAAGTTAAGAGATAAAACTCAACTGATAGCACCATTTACCTCAATGACTTCTAAAAATATTCTTCTTCCCGATATCACAATGGAGAAATCTGAGTTATTCCTCTATCTAAACCAACTAGGGCATATAGCTTCAACAACAACGCTAGCAATAATAGCCAGGGTTTCTTAAACCATAAGCTCTTCTCCCAAATCTCTCCAAAAATCCCTTTTTATCAAATGGAAAGTGATAGAATGAGGAGAGACTCCTCATTTTTCCATTTTTATAACTTAGTTTCGACTATTGCTATCGTTTTTCCTTTTTAATTTTATAAAATGACTTTAGGAACTTTTCACTTTATAATTGAACATGACTTTAAATTAGCCTATTATATGACGATTTGTTTACCACTTTAAAGGAGAATCATGTTCCCTTAGTTAATTTTTTCCCCGCCTTGCTCTATGGAAACTTTATTAGGCTTGCAAAACCCTATCTTTTCTTCCTAAGTGGTTGAGGACATTACAATCCTCCCCACCCAAGATTTCTTTCCCTAAAGCAACTTTATCTCTATATATTCGAGCACCTATTCGTCCTCCCAAGTGTCGTCCTCATTTGTTAAATCCTTCCACTTCACCAGATACTCCTTAATGGTTTTATTCCTCAAATTAAATCCCTTATCTCCAGAATCTCTTTTCAAAATATAATTAGTTCTCACTCCTCGTCTAATGGTGGGAGATAAATGGAAGTTACTAAATGCTCCCCCAATGTTTTTTGAGGTAGGAAACATGGAAGTTGTGAATTTTACATGCTTCAAGATTCTTAATCTCATAGGCCACTTTTCCAACTCGTCTAACGATTTGACATGGCTCGTAGAGCCTGGGCTTCAACTTGTCTATTTATTTTGAGTGATGAGTACTTGGGGTTGAAGACAAAGGTATACCATGTATCCCACTTCAAATTTGTGCTCTATCATGAGCTTGTCTACATATAATTATTGTTATTTCTAAGCCATTCATAGGTTCTCTTTGAGGACTCATAGGATATCTTGGCTCTCCTAAATCCAATGTTTAGCGAAAGGGGTATGACTATCCCCCCATATGTGATACATAGATGTTGGGGCATCATATATATATGGTTATTTGAAGGGAATCATACCAATAAGCATGTGGAAAGTGGTGTTGTAGTATTGCTCCCCATGTGTGACCACTTTAGCGTGCCTTATGCTGGAAAAATAAATAGTTTATGAGCTAGGCCTCCAACCATGTATTAACTATCTAATCCTATTCATCAGTATGTGAATGGTAACTAGTGCTCTATGTCAACTCCATCCCCACAATTTTCAATAACTCTTGCTAGAAGCAGCCCATAAATCTATTGTCTCTCTCACCCATGGTGGTCTTCAACAACCACACAATTGGAAGACCTCCCTATAGAACAACTTGACCACCTATGTTATTTAATATTTATATTGTATGGAAAAAAGTGTGTGAACTTCATAAGCCATTCCACCACTACATATTAGCAGTATTTACCCTGTACCTAAGGTAATCTAGTGATAAAGTCCATGGAGATTCTCTGCCATTTATGCTCAGCGATAGGGAGCAGTTGTAGCAATCATGCTGGATGATTATGCTCAACTTTTCTCTATTGGAAGATGTTGCATTCCCTTACAACCTCAACACGTCCATATTGATTCCCTTCCAAGTGAACCTATCCTTGATTTTTTGGTAGGCTTTTAAGTACCTTCGGTATCTTTCCAAAGGTGAGATATGAGTTTCCTACATCATCTTCTCCTTGAGTTGTGACTTTGGTACCAAATAGATCCAATTCTTGTAGTAAATGATGTCATCCACGACCTGTTATGTTTCATATTGTATCAATATGTCCAACATGTTAGATTTTTTCTTTTTTTGGAATATTCTACAAGAAGCAATGACTTCCAATAATTTATCATCTCCATGAGTGAGAAAGTGGGTGGGATCATTGAAAGGGAATATGTTACTAAACTATTTTTCCCCTTGACATACTCAATCTGAAAGTCCTAGGTCTACAATTTGTTGATCCACCTTTATTGTATCTCACTTAGCTTCCTATGCTCCATGATGAATCTTAGGCTAATTTGATTTTTCTTAACTTTGAAACTTTTGCCCAAGAGATATTTCCTGAACTTGGATAATGCATGTATAATGGCCAACATATTTTTTTCATAAATTGAATAATGTTGCTCATTACAATATATGAGTTTGTGCCTCTTAAATGTTATGGGGAGGTGATCTTGTATCAAAACTACTCCTATTCCTATCCCCAAAGCATCACATTCCACCATGAATGGCTGGGTGAAAAATGGTAGTGCAAGTATAACGCACGAACACATCACCTGCTTCATCCTCTCAAGTGTTTCATGTGCTTTATTGGTCCAGTTGAAAGCCCCCTTTTTGGTAAGGTGTGTAATAGGTGATGTTATCTGTGAGAACCTATTAACAAACTTTCTATAGTATCTGGAGAGGCCAAGGAAGATTTTCAGTTCAGTTACATTTTTCAGGGTGAGCCACTTGATGGTTTTCATGATATTTTCTTGTTGGACCTAAACCACATCATTCCAAATCATATGCCCTAATTAGAGCATCTCTATCATGTTGAAATCACACTTAGAATATTTTTCATATAGTTCTTGTTCTTCCAGAATCCCTAATTCCACATCCAAGTGTGCTAGATGGTCCTCACAAATATTCTTTTCGACAAGTATATCATCAAAGAAAACCAGAAAGTACTTCTATAACTATTTGTTGAACATATGGTTCATGCATCAATAAAAAGTTGCAGGGGGATTAGTTAACCCAAATGGCATAACCAAGAACGCATAGTGCCCATAATGGTACTTGAAAGTTGTCTTCAGAATGTCCTGCTCCTGAACTCGAATTTGATGGTAACTTGAACGAAATTCTATCTTTGATAAATATTTTTCTCCCCTTAGATTATCTGTCAACTCTCTATCTTGAGGATATGATATTGTTTTGTTTATTTTCATGTTATTAAGAGCTCAATAGTAAGTACACATCTGTAAGGTATCATCCTTCTTCTTAGCCATAGCTACTAAAGAAGTGAAAGGATTGGAACTAACCTGAATGTGACCCAATCTCAAAAATTCATTAATGGCCTTCTCAATTTCATCTTTGTAAGCCCTTAGATGATGATAGGGGCTACTAATGATAGCCTTCACTCCTTCCTCTAACTCTATAACATTTTCAAAGCCTTTGTATCTTGGTCTACATGGAGGAATGTTATGTTTTCTTTGCTTTTAAGGAGAAATACCTAAATTTCATCTACATGTTGTCACAAATGTTCTCGCTATCTGTTTTCTATAATGAAGCACTCAACCATCCATTTACCATCACCCCACCTCAATTTTTCTTTTTTGTTCTTCTATGATACTATCTTTGGTGGATACTGACGCATGGACCTCATGAATACCTTCTTTCTATCCAATGTATCTTTAAACTTCATCTCCATACTCCATTGATCTATAGCATACCTCCTAATGTAATAGAGGCATTGAACTCCTAGCACCACATTGGTGTTTGGTATGTCTGCCACAAAGAATTCATTTTTCATTGTATAAATCCCCATGATTAGCTTCAATTTCAGGACCTATGTCTGTAATCCATCTCATGGCCACCTAGTATGGCTACTGTGAAGCCATCAAACTCCTCGATTGGAATCTCTCTTCGACCAACCATGGTTACATCTACAAAATTATGGGAAGCCTCATCATCAATGAATATTGTCACCTTATGCCTTGTCACAACCCCTCTGACTCTGAAAGTATAAGACCTGGGTAACCCTAACATGCATGAAATATTATGTTCTTTCACTCCAACTTGTGAAGTCTCATCCCCAATTGTCTAGTGTCCTTGTTCTTTAGCCTTCTTTAGTGTTGGATCCTCCTCCTCATCATCATTGTCACTCTCTGAATACACCTCAATATAATGGGCCTTTCCCACTTTTTCCTTTCTTACACAACTATTCCCTAGTGCCCAAGGCTCTTAACAACTGAAACATAGATTCTTCTTTCTTACATCCTTCATAGTCTCCTCATCTAAATTCGGTTTCCTGCTGCCCTCCCTTTGAAAAGGTTTGAATTATTTTCTCTTCTCGGGAAAGGAAGGCTTAGGAGGGAATATTCTCTTCAAGAAAACATCTTGCACGTCCTTGGATTTGTTAACTTTTGCACGAAGAGTGGAAGGTTCATAGCTTTTGAACTAACTAGGTAGAGGTTTAGGCAATCCCTCCACAAATAGCATTACCATTCTAGCCTCTAAAATATTTGTGATCATAACTATCTCATGTTCTTCCATTCCAGACTCCTCACTTGCTTTAAACGAGGATCAAGTTTTTGACGGATTTCGTGTTATGCATCCAACCTATGCCATCATTCATGATGAATGTGTGTGGGAATATAAAGAAGAACCCATGGTGAAGGATGACTCCCTACCATCCGTGCCTCACCCTCTCTATCTTGACATCCCTTGTGGTTCTTCCACTGTTGATTTCCCGTATCAAAACTCATTTCTAGATTTTTTTACTTTTGATTGTTCACAGGACATGTCGGATGTCAGTGTGTCATTACATTGTAGAGAGGACACATATCCCTATGAAAATCCATCCAATCTATCATCTATCATTTCTGAAAACATGGAGGATGAAAATCCTTACTTCTCATCTACCCCTCTACACGATTCATCAAAACATGAGGATGCTGAAAAACATCCTAAATTTTCTAATCTTGGTTGTCGTTATCTCTCTACTTCTTCATCCGATAAGGATATTGATTCAATCATTGTTAATATGTCTAAGGCACTAGTCTACGCTGATGTATTTGTCGATGAAGTCGAAATCGCGGAGACTGTTGAGGCACTTCAGCCCGAGCTGATGGTTATGTTAGGTCCTCACTATCCTAAGGTTGGTTTCACCTCCGATCAGGAAATTTTTGAAACATGCAAGGCTCCTCATCACTCTTTGCTTTGCATTGAAGATCAACCAAACACCCAGATTTCACTTCATCCACTCGAACTACATGATCAAATCGCTCTTGCATTCGAGGAATCTTACACAACAAGCACACTTGCACAATGCAAGTGGTCTACCTTTCTCATGTTTCTTGCATGTCACAGTCAAGAGAATGCATATGCTTAACATCTGCACGTAGTGTAGCACAACACCATGGCAAGTACACAGAGTGCAAGTCATGCACTTTCACTCATTTCTTTCTTGTGGACACACTTAAACCCACGATGTGTTTGTCTTCATTGTTATATCTTTCATGTTTGCTGGTTTGCACAACTACGTTGTTCGCGAACCATGCCTTCACCAACATGGGTTGATCAATGCTTCGATGGTTGCACTAGAAGTATTAGTTTACACACGAAGGCGCACGCACTGTTAGTTTAGGAGTAGGAGTAGTGTTTTCTTTTGGTTTGTTTTCTTGCGTGCATTTTTGCTTATTACTTTGCATGTTTGTTTGTTTGGCTACTTGTTTGCTTACTCATTTACTTCTGCTTTTCCTTTTTTTTTCTTGTTTGCTTGTTCGTTTACGTCCATAGGTTAGTTTCACATGAAACTGTGTGTGACTCTTGAAACAATGTGGGTAAAATACAAGAGGGCTTGCCCAGTTATGAATACTTGGTTACCTATTGTATTTACTATGTATGAAGAGCTTGTTATCTTCAATCCATGATACATCGATGGAAAAGACATATTGTTCGAAGTGAACCTTGGTGAAAACACAACTCTTGCTTGCTAACTAGTATCACCTACTCTAGTTGGTTGTTTTTGGGTTAATTCTTGTCAGCTCAGTCAAGTAGATTAATGTGATGCGGGAAACCTTAACAAGCATGTCAGAGGTATATATAAACTACTTCTCTGAAGGAACAAACTCTTCTACTCTCAATAAGTTGAGATCCCCCTTCTGCCTCTGAAATGAATAGGTTTTATGCATAGTTACGAAAAATGAAAAATGAAAAAATGAAAATGTGAAAAAATTTCGAAAAAATGAAAAATGAATAAGGAAAAAGAAGAGAAAGGCTTCCTGCGTAGATAGGTGGTCCAAGTAACTCCGCTGGGGTATGAGCTAGGCTCGCTACCAATGGAGCAATGCTTGTGTTCCTGTGTAACTCCACTGGGGTACTGTCCAGGCTTGTTGGCAGCGGAGCAACACCATAGATGAAAATAAAACTCTGATGACCATAAATCTTGTGCACCAATATACCCCTCATCCCTAATTGAAACAACTATGTTGGCTTGGCTTGGAATGTGTGTCAACTGACCAAGAGCTTGGCAGATGCTACATCTTATAATCAAGTAAGTTTGGAAACCAAGATGAATGGAACAATACTTCCGGAGGTGTTCGACTTGCTTTTCATGAACAAGGTCCACTTAGAGACCTAGAGTTCTACCAGTGTGTCACCAAGTGTTGTAGCGCTACAACCACCCTCCAAAATTTTTCCTTAGCTTGGTTTTGGAGCCTCCCTACCACCCATCTTCGCAACATGTCTTCCACTATCAAGTACATATGCGTCACTATTTTTTCAATAGCTTGATAGCTCTTGCATGTTAGTTTGCTTCACTCCCCTCACAAGATACCACTCCATACGTAGGCTAGTTACTAGATGAATAGCTCCCTTAGAATATTGTGCAATCTTGGAGGGGAACCAACCTACCCTCTAGAAATTCAAATGTGTTGGGCAGCCTACTGGGCTCAGAAATTGTGCAATGTAGTCAAACAGTCTTCCCTTGGAAAATTGTACAATCTGGCCCAGCACTGCAGCTCAGCCCAAAAATTGTCAAAATCAATTAGGCAGACTACTGAGCTCCAAAATTACGCATAGCATTCATATAGGCTTCCTTGGAAAAACTGTGCAATCTAGGCAACACCATCTCAACCCAGAAATTATGTAATTCTGGGCATCAGCCACCTACTCCTCCCAGAAATTATGCAATCCCTTTGGGACAAATAGTCTAGATTCTCCTAGAATTTTTTATGAAACCAACTCACAAAAAGATAGAAAAGAAATATCAACGCCTTAGAATTCAGCCTCTTCGAGTGGGCAACCTCCTTTACATTACACAAATAAACAATTCTTGGATGATACAAATGACAAGACCTCCTTTCTATATATAGGGGTCCAAGGTGTCATAATATAACCAGAGCCGACATAACAATAATAATGTAAAGGCACAATAATAAAAATAGTGGGCTTTTATGGGGCACACTAATAACAATATGGGGACTACATGGGCATAACAATATAATAAGGGGGTTACACTAATAACAATGAGGGGTTGCACTAGTATTATAGGGACCTAACATGCCCCTCTCCTTCAAAAAGTGTTGTCCTCAATGCTTGAGTAGTTTTGGATGCTTCTGTATAAAAATCTCGTCCTCCCATGTGAAATCTGCAATGGGTAAGTTCTTCTGCTTGATGAGATACTCTAAAATTGATTGATTTCATAGTTGTCAGGTTTTTGCTTCTGTGAATGCTTTAGGCTCCAATATTATTTTTCCTTCCTCGTTAAGTTTCAACAATATTGTTTGAACTGGGAACTTGTCACTTAAAACCTTCTTTAAGCATGAAACATGAAAAACTCGAGGCACTCGAGAAGATGCAGGAAGCTCCAATTTGTATGCCATAGTACCAATCTTTTGCAGCACCTTGTAAGGACCATAGTACTTTGGTGATAATTTATTATCCTTCTTAGCTTGCTTGAGAGACATTTGTTTGTATTGTTGTATTCGTAAAAATACCTGATTTCCTACATAAAAACTTCTTTCACTGTGATGTTGATCTCCTTGTTGTTTCATTTGATTCTGCATCAAAGTGGCATTATCCTTTAAAAGTTGGAGAACTTGTTGTTGATGCTCGATGTGATCTTTCACTACTTGAATATTTTTATTCCTGATATGCCCTTCTCTATTGAGAGTTTGAGGAGTGGTAATTTCTTCCAATGCACTACAAGATATGGTCAGATTCATTTCTTGATGCTCGATGTGATCTTTCACTTCTTGAACATTTTTCTTCTTGATATGTCCTTCTATCTTGATAGTTTGAGGAGTGGTAATACTGGCCAATGCATTACAAGATATGGTCAGATTCATTTCTTCTTTCTCTATGTGATCTTTCACTTCTTGAACCTTTTTCTTCTTGTTATGTCCTTCTATCTTAAGAGTTTGAGGAGTGGTAATTCTTGCCAATGCTTTACAAGATATGGTCAGATTCATTTCTTCTTTCTCTGGGGTTGGTTCCTGGTGTATATCCTCTTGTTTTGATGTTTCTTGATCCTTTTCTTCCTCCTCTTCATAATCCATGTAAAATAATTTCTTCTTAGCACACTTATGACCTTTAGTGTATTTGCTATCATAATTGTAATGAATCCCTTTTTCTCTTTTTTCTTCCAATTATTGTGGTCTCAACCTTGTAGGTTGTGGAAAGATATGAGAAACAACACTTCCATCTTTATATTTGTGAGGGGTATACTTCCTTGTTGCCATAATTTTGCTTTCCACTTTTCTTGCCAACATGAATTCCTTCTCTAATGAATCAGGTCCCAAAGACGAACCTCATGTTGAATGTTATCCTTTAAAGTACCTATGGAGACATCAATCCTCTACTTCTCTAGAATATCATTTTCCCTTATATTCAATTTTTGAAAGTCCTCAATGCACTCTACCATTGAACACTTTTTTTTGAGATTTATCAATTGGCTAAAGAAGGTGTTCCACTTTGTATCCTCATAATGTGCTATCATTTCCTCCATGAAAATTGACCACGTAACAAGTGGTTTATGAGAACAAAGCCCTTTATACCATAAAAATTTATCCGGTTCTAAATATGAAGATGAAATACGTACCTTTTGTAATAGTTGCACCTCATGTAGATCAAAATATTTATCTATCTGTAGTATCCAATTTACCGGATCCTTGCCATTAAACTTCCTCATATCTCCTTTTCTTGATTTTAGGACCTCGATTTTAAAACAAATGTAACTCTGTGATTTCATATCTCCAAGTTTTGAAATTGTGTCCTGTAATAACCCTCTAAGTCCTCTTTCTAACCCCGCATGTCTGATCAAGATTAGATTATGCAAGGAAGAGTTATGTTGAATCTCCTAATATGACCTGATTATATAATGTTTTAGTAGAGCGAATGTGTACGACGTGCCACATGTAACTTTTTCAATGTTTAGATCTAAAAATATACACAGACAACTACTATCTGTCCTCTTTCCGTAAATCCTTACTAAATTTCAATCTGATGCTCAAAGGGAAAATTATGACACTTTTCCCAAGGTCACCTGTTTAGAATGTAATTCAGGAGTTTGCAAAAACCCTAGCTTCCTCAAATTATATCTAATAAAATATAGCGAGACAAGATCTAAAATTCGGACCCGAGCTTCACTAAGATTGCGGCTCAAATGGATTGTAATTTCAGAGTCTAAATCTTCGTAGAAAAACAATTATAGCGAAATTTCCATGATGATCTGTTTGAGATGAAATTCTGGAGCTTTCAAAAACCATAACTTCCCTAGATCATATCTCCGAAAATACAGTGAGAAAAGATTTGGAATTCGGATCTGAGGTTCAGATCGATTCTTCTCAAATGGGTTTTTTTTTTTAGTTTCTAAAACTTTGTATCAAAAACGATATAGCAAAAATTACACGATGATCTGTTTGGAGCAGTGAAACCCTAGAATCCAAAGCTCTGATATCAAATGTTATGAAACAAGCTCACAAAAATATAGAAAAGAAAGATCAATGCCTTAGAATTCAGCCTCTTCGAGGGGGCAACCTCCTTTACATTACAAAAATAAACAATTCTTGGATGATACAAATGACAAGACCTCCTTTCTATATATATGGTCTAAGGGGTCATAATATAATCAGAGCCGACATAACAATAATAATGTCAGGGCACAACAATAACAATAGTGGGCTTCTATGGGGCACAATAATAACAATATGGGGACTACATGGGCACCACAATATAATAAGGGGGTTGCACTAATAACAATGAGGGGTTACACTAGTATTATAGGGGCCTAATAGAAATTTCTCAATTCTGGGCAGCAATCACCTGCTCCTCCCAAAAATTGCACAATCCCTCTGGGACATCCAGCTCAGTTCCTCTCAAAAATTACACAAATCCCTCTCTCAATCAAGCATGCTATTGCATGTGCCTTCAGGTTGACCAGTTCCCTCTAGGACCAAGAAAAACTGATTTGTATGCATGGGATGCTCTTCCTGAAATAGTAAAAGGTAGCATGAAAAAGGAATCCCTAGATCTATGGATCTATTCTTAGGAGCTGGAGGTTACATGCAAAGATCATTTTAAAAACCTCTCGCCAAGTGTCATATTTTTCTAAATTTGTGGCATGCACATCATAACCTTGATCTTATCAAAAATTATGAACTGGACACTACAAAGCTCATTCCTCACATCGATCCTACAGCTCTGACATCCCACATTACATCCAACAGTCTTTGGCACTTTTAGCTTAGCTATTTCGGGGTAAGTTTATTTTTCATGTCTTGTGCTATGTTTCTATAGTTTTTTATGTTTTCCTTTGTGTGAGTGCTTTCTATTTGATTTCAATAAGCACTTGTTGTTGTTTTAATGTATGTTATCTTATAGAAGCACCATTTCAGTTTTCATTTGCATCTCACTATTATCGCATGCATGACATTGTTTTGCACCGACGGTCGCCATTGGAGTGACCCATTTCACACACATACATGTTTTCCCATTTTATAAATCCCGCACCAACCATTTTGCATGCATGATCATTCACTCTTTTTTTCACTCAGTTTCACTATGCATTCATACTTCTCATGTTTTTAGTTGCCCGTCGGCGGGTTTGGGCTACCTCAGCCCATACCTTGTGTTTCCCAGCTAGCACTGCACCTTTATGGAAGTGAATGCTCTGCCTTCACTCCATAAATTATACAAGTCTGGCCCAACATTGACCTCCAAGATTGCATTGCGCAATTATGGGAGGCAATGCCTTGCTGGCCCTAGAAACTACGTAATGCAGTTTGCTGGTTTGCATGTCACTGCTGACTGAAATTACACATTGTGTCATTTCAATCCTTACCATGCTAGGCTGGAATATGCATTGCCTAGTTCCAATAGTGAGTCAACCTCCCGACAGCCTGGACTATGCCTTGCGTAGTTTTAACAGTCAGTCTCCCAGCCTCTTGGTGAAAATTGTGTAATCTTCAAAGACAGTCACATAGGTATGTTGCATGTTAGTCCTCTAGGTTGTTTTGGTTTTTGATGGACATATTGCTTGTCATGAGTGTTTATATGCCTCCAGGTATCGCAGGTGTCTGTATGCCTCTGATAAGCACAGTTACAATGGCCTCCAAGAGAGAAGAGTCAAAGACACCATTCATAGCACCACTGAGGAAGCAGTCGATCAAGTGTCTGTGAACTTGCTTATCTATGAAGACATCAAGTTGTTCATGGACAAGGATATCAAGATGAAATGGCAGCGGTGTCATAATGAGTAGCACCATCATCAGCAAGAAAAGGTAGCACACATGCATGCAACAAATGCAAGAGGAAGGTTGTTGACAGCACAAAGGTAGAACAAAGTTGCAAGCTCAAGCAGATCCACCTGTGATGAAAGAAACTTTGGAGATTGAGGCTACAATGTGATGATGTAGAAAGTGGATCAGCAAAAGGCAGAGAAAGAAACAGAGAAGGAGCTGTAGGTGTTGAAGCAGTAACTCAAGGAAGAACAGGAGCTACATAGATGGAGAAGGAGTTGCATTAGGAACAAGTACAGCAAGAGGCGCAACATCCATAGACTGATGAAATTGCACCCATACAGGCTATAGATCTATTCAGTAGTCGACATGGAGCAGACAGGCTGAGCAATGCTATCGATCACATGCAACAATATTCAAGAGCATGGATGTCATTGTGCACACAAATGCGACCCCACCTATTTGGCACACTCATCGACGTGAAGACAAGAAGTAAGTCCGATTGGAGCTGAAATGTATTTTAACAATTTGATGTGCATGGTCACTAACACACACTTGGAGATCAACATAGACACTATGCATCAGTATCTTGCTGATCTAGCTGCACTCAAGACGATGATGTGCATGTTATCAGACGAGTTGGACATAGCAGCCATATAAGTGTACGGAGATGCAACAGAGGGAAGACTTTACTTTCAGCAGGATGCCACCATTTAAGTGCATGGACACCATCATGGACGACCAATCTTGGCATTAGTTTGCCACCTTTGATCATCGCAAAGATGTCGAAGAGTTTGTCTTACCACAATTGTCGGAGTGTTAGTGATGCCTTGTATGGATTGCTCAAGCCTATTTTTTCTCACATGGGTACATGTGCAGATTGTATGTAACATCTTGTCAAGTGGAAGTTCAAGTGTTGATACTTGAATATAATAGTCACAGAGTAGTTGAAGAGTCACGAGGGTAGGCGAATAGTTACAAAGGGGAATGTCAAGGGTCACCCCACCCTTTGCTATAAATATAACCTAATAACTAATTGTAGAGGCTTTTGGTCAGCCAAGCTTCCGGTAAGTGTATCTTAGAGAAATATTGGAGAGTATTGTAACGAGCCTTAGCTTCTCCATAATGCAGAGCTAGTATATCTCTTTGGAGGAGTAGGTGGTAGTGACTGTCATGTTTTCCTATCGAGATTAGTGGTTGGTCATGGTTGTAGTGTATGATTGGAACTTTCACTTCTTAATATAACAGATCCAGCATGTTTCATACATATTATGTTATTGTATTTTAGTTATCTTGTTTACTCTAATGATATATGTATCTATTTGTTTACATATGCATGTATGGACTCTTTCTGTATAAGTATGTATGAATCCTAGTGAGATGTGTTGTTGGTTTAACCATCACTTTAGATTGCTAGGTTACTTTCTTTCTAGTTTGTGATGCATCTTCACTTTTGTGTTCCCTTTCAAGCTACGTTATTCCACAAGTTTACAAGGGGTGCACTCACCTCACTTTCCATGTGTTAGAACTACTCATGCACCTTCCTTGGCTTGCTGTACATGTCACACCCTTGCTACCAATAGGGAAATCTTACTTGCCTCTGCATGTAACCACGATCAAGGTGATACGGTACAACCCATTATTGGGAGTCCTACACCAAACGGTCGGAGGTTTAGTTTTTACTTATTACTGGGGAGATCCCTTGACATATTGGTAGATCCAACACCATGAACATCTTCATAAAATGTGAATTTCATAGTCTCAACCCTCAATCAATAACCCTTCCTCTTGGAATTGTGTAATTCATAACTCTTGCTTCTCAAAACTATGTACTACACAGTCTTAGTGCTCAAGCCCATCCCCTAAGCTTCAAAACTGTGCAATCCTTCCCTCTAGGCAGGCTTGAACTATGCATTGCGTAGTATTAGACCTGAAGCCAATCCATTGAGCTCCTAAAATGTTCAATTACACAATCACTTGGCCTCCTTGTCCTTCATCTATTATTATATCGTCATTTATAATTCCTCAATAGTATCATTCTCCATAATAAATAGGAACCAACTCTAACAATAACATGGGGTTTCTCAATCAGACCTTACTCAGACAACAAATAACCTAACAATGTGGAAACTTCAACTCTTTTATCCACCTGACCTGACCTTAGGACTATCCGTGTAGCTGCTTTAATCACTTGACCTGAACCTATGACTGTATATAATCTGGTCGCCCAATCTCCCAGTCCCACAGACTCAAACCAATGCTAAAGCATCTAATGTAGCATATTAATAAAACAAACTAGATAGCCAAAACAAATTTCAAATATATTCCCTTACTCTCTTTACTGCACATAGACATAGCCATATAAAAATTTACATATATTAAAGCTTGATTGTGCTATGTTGAAGTATTAAAAAATATACAAATAATTATTTTTTTTTACAGAAAAGAGAATTTTTGGAGAATCTATAATTTTGATCACATTCTTTGCTACTATTACAATTATAATAGATATAACTGTTTCATAAATTCCATAAACTTTCAAGTGAGAGTTGAACCCTAGCAGTTGGGAAACAACTTGTTCAACAAAACACTAAAAGTAAGATCCTTTGACTAAAAATATATAGAGGATTTTTACTAGAAAATTTCTCATTTAATAATTTATATCCTGCTACCAACTTTCCTATGGAATAAATGTTCATTCATTACTGATGAATAATTTATAAAGACCCCAGAATTTGGCTGCACAACTAATAATAACCCAATAACGTAATAGAAAAATGCTAATGGGTCAATCAATTAATAGGAAAACATAGAGGATTGTTGTAATTATTTGCACAATTATTTGAAGTTCAAATAATTTTTTATTTTCCTATACATAGTTGTCATCATCCATTTATATATGATTTAAAACCTGTTACTTGAGCATGTAACATTATCTCTATTTGATGATTTTTCTTTTCAAACTATATGCACCTCAACAACAAACACGTCCAATGTAATTGAATGTATGTGAGCAGAGTTGATCATCGACCTAAAGTTTGATGTGATAGATTTATCAAAAGGCTTACAAATATATGTCTATTGTTTCAAATTTAGTTTGGCTTGATAAGGCGACTTTCTGTCATAAAATAAATATTTAGCAACCCATCAAATATCTATGTTGACAAGGGTTGAGATTATAGAAGTGGATAAAAGGAATAGTGGAATAATGAAAGAAACTTTAGTCTATATTCTTGTGGAATGTGTTAAAAATTGAAAAATGTGGACCAAAGTACCCTTATTGATATTATCAATAGCTAAATAGATTACATAGGAGACACATAGAAAACAACAATAATTAATGACTAGAGTGTGACTCAATTAAAACTCAATTGAACTGGATTGAACTCATACTAACAATGACACCTGGATTGATTGTTATGACTCCTAACAAGTGTTTGGAATTAGTTTATCCAACACTCCCCCTTAATTACAACCACAGAAAATTAAAATAAGATGTTTGTTGGTCTGAGCCTTAGCGAGGCTCTCAATTAGAATAAATTTTCACAGTTGGATTTCCTTTTCTTTTCCTTCCATATCTTGTATCCTTTAGATTGGTTTAGTTTTTTCTTTTCACTATAGTCTTCAAACCTTAGTTTCTTCATTTTCTAGTGCAAATCTTCCACTATTTGTTTAGGTTGTCCATGCATGTGCTCCACTCCAAAAATCTTCTTGTATGTGGGTTGCTCCCACATGTCATATTTAATTATGTGCTCTTCATCAGTATTTTTTCGATCATCAATTTGGTGCAACATAAGATGAGAATTTTTTTTTATGATTTCAAGACTCCAATACCTAAAAATTTCATTGATGTTTTCATCATCCAAGTTATCTTCAACATTAATTTATGCAACTTCTATGCAAAATTTATCAAAACATGGTGTTGCAAGCCATGCTTCAAGGAACTTTAATTATTCTTCATAATCATCATGTTTATCTACACATTGGAAACCAATAGTAAGGTTAAAAGCATTTGCAAAATCATATTGATTATGTTCTTTTTTATTTGCAATGAGAGATTTCTCCTCTTCCACTTCCTTCTCTCACTCTATCACTTCCAGTTCTTTATTAGCCTCTACTACTTCAAGGAGGTTGTCGTCCACTTGGTTTTCAGACCCAAGTGAACTTTTCTCACCAGATAGCAGTGGGATTCACCAAACTCTTCATCTTCATCTTGAATATTCCCCCTTAGACCAAAATTTCTCTCAAGGGTATCCCAAACCTCCTTGGTTGTTTTTGCATCTACAATGAGTGGAAGGACATTGTCATCTACGAAAGCATTCTTTTGTCTTTTGTCCTCCAACTTGTTCAAATAAATCTCAAACAACTCTTGTTGTTGCTTTGATTTTATCAGCCTCTTAGATTTTCCCATTTGTGGAGCATTTATTGAGTACGACTCAACAAGCATATTAATTTGCAATGAAAATGTCTTTAACGTAGCTTTTCTATTTCTTAGCTTCTACAAAATAAATGAGTTTACAAACTTTCTACCAACAACATTTTCGCTAAAAATTTTACAAACTCTTTTCTATTTAAATATTAAAATTTTACAAACACTTTTTTTTTGGTTTAAATATTGCAATGCCCACAATGAATTAAAACATCAACCCCTATGTTTCTTAAAACAATATGAGCATTATGAACCTTTTAAGAATTGCACGAACCTTTTAAAACAATGCCTTGAAAAACAAATTACATGAGCCTTATGAGCCTTTTTAAAAATTACACGAGCCTTTTAAAACAAAAGAATTCGAATTTTTTTGTTTATAACTTTGAATAAAAAAACCCTTTTTTTTCGATAACCAACCCCTCTTTTTTAAAAACCTATGAATAAATCCCCTTTTAGAAGTCTTGGACGAGAGCCTTTTTAATAGAACCTCTTTTTAAAAAGTTATGAACATCGGTCTTTTCTTATGATACCTCATATTAGCCACACAAGCACCTATGCTTCGTTTAGCCGCACGAGCACTTCACTTCTATTCCAGATTTCAAACACTCCACAGACCATTTGCGCGGCGCCGCTTCGTTTTTAAAATTACAGTAACGCACCGTCCGCAGAAGTTTTTCGTTTTTATGTGGTGCATAGCTTGGTAAACCTTTTTCACAGCTGCCTTCTACCTTTTTCAAAACTAACTTCTTTGTGATGGGAGTGGCTTATTCACAACTGCTTTCTTTTCCTTCTGAATTTCTTGATCTTTATTGCTGTCAAGGAGTTTTATGCAAGTTAAGCCCTCGTCCCATATCAGAGATTGAAAAATATAGAACAAAATACTTTTCTCAATATTAACAACAATTAAATAAATTATATAAAAAATATATAGAAGATAATTAAAATAAGACTCAACTAAAACTCAATTGAACTTAATCAAATTAAATTAAAGTGAAACTAAATATGATATCTGACATAATTATTATAACTTTTATCAAGTGATTAAATTAAACTGAAGTGAAACTAAATATGTCACTTGGAATAATTATTATAACTCTTAACAAATGATTAAATTAATTAAATTAAACTAAAGTAAAACTAAATATAACACCTGAAATAAAATAACTATTAATTTTTCCAACCAAATACAACTATCTTTCTTCCTGAAATTAATGATAATTTCCTTACAACAAATGTCTCCTCCAACTGTAAGATTACCCAAACTGTGGATCCCCTCGACTAATTGGATATGAGATCTGGAGCAGTGTTCTAAGATTAAACACTCAAATCACATTATTTTCCAAATTAAAAATTATAATGGGTTCACCTACTTTTGAACAGCATAGGGCTCTTAAAATACAACACATGCATGACAAATTATGAAATTGATTGTTTTTACCCCATGCAAGATCAACATCAAAAAAGGAAAACAGGAAAAAAAAAAGATCAATTGTTGTGTCGAAGTATAAGGGTAGGGTGGTGGTGAAGTATAAGGGTAGGGTGGTGGTGACGGGTAAATTTTGATGAGGATTATTTGCATTTTGTTTATAATTTTAAATATTGGTTATTTTAAAATTTATAAAATATTGCTATGTGAATTTAATATAATAATTTTTATAACATGTAATACTTATAATATTTAGAGTTTAAGAAGAAATTTATAAGATAATTGTGTAAAATGTTTTCTGGTGCCCGCGAAATTCCAACATAGAAATAAAGTCACTGGTAGTGATTGGGTTTTCAAAAATTTGTTTCTTTCTCCAATCATATCATACACTATACAATTCTGCATTGTGTACATTTAAACTACTCATGCAGTATGCCCATACTAATAGGTTTTACTGAAAGAGAACTTTATTCACTCATGATTCACAATAATTTGTAATTTTTTTAAAATTTTATAACCATTATATAAATTACATATCCTTAAATTAATTATGATTCAATATATTTATTTTTTAAAATAAAATTTAGTTTAATTACATTTATAATAAGGAGTATAGTAACTAGTATTCTATTGCCCAAGTTTAAATATAGTAATTAAAATTTAAAAATAATTAAGTTTCATTATAAATATAAAAATAAATAATAAATTGTTATATTGTTGAACCCCCTTGCACCAAAAATTAAAAAAATTATAATTGACTATCACTTATGTGTAGTGGTTTTTATGTATATATAATTAAGTTTATTAAAATAATATTTTTTAATATAATAATAATTCAAAAAATTAGAAATAATAGAAAGAAGGAAAAAAACAAAAATAAAAGAAACAAAATAAAAAAAATAAAAAATTAATTACTATAAAAATTTAAGTGACTAAAACACTTCCACAAATAAATAAATTTAGATAATAATAAAAATAACAAAAATTGATTCCCCAATATTAAACTATAAGATGGACAACAATTTTTTTTATTTAAAACAAACTAATACATAATAAAAACAAAATTAAATAAATAATACCACAAATATAATAAAATAATAAAAAAATAAGTACACAATTTAAAATTTAATACAAAACTTATCCTTAAGGAAATGACTTTGATATTCATACTAAAAAAATAAAATAAATATCATAAAATGGAAATTCCAAAGAGAGCTAGTCATATTAAGTTTAATTGACCGATAGGCATGTCAGTAGCAAATTTAATTAAATGGCTACTTGAAAGGAAAACTAATCCTATAAAATTTGATTCACTAGGAGTGTCCTTCAAGTTCATACGCTGGTGGGAACCGTGGAAAGTATTTGAAATTTTGGACATATGTCCCGACTCTTCCCAGAATCCGTGTTCCGGTGAGCTCACCCTAATCTTTTGAATTTCCAACATTCTTGGGTTCTTTCGCTGTTCCTTCTCTCCTCAAGTTTGTTCCATTTATATTCCAGCTTTAGGTATACATTTTCTTTTATAAAGCTTTGTTTCCTTTATTATTCAAACTTTAGGTTATTTTAATCACAGATGGGTTGTGATAGGTAAATTGATTGTCATCCAGTGATTTTTCATCAAATATAGTCCAATTTTTTTTTTTTTTTTTTGTTAAAATTGGGAAAATAGATAAAGCAAATGTGAAAAATTCCCACCCTAATACAAACATTGTCATGCTGTCAAAATGTAGCAAAGATCGTAACATTAACACCTGATATCTAACTTCTTGTAAAATGTGGCCATCACATTAAGATTTGTTTGATATCAAATGGCAAAACTACTTCATTTCATGGGCCTTTTAGTTATTCTTCTCCGATGCTGACTACCTATTAAAAGAATCACCAATGTAGTCTGTACATTAAAAAAAACAAGGGAGCTACTGCCGTAGCGGTAGTCCCTGCCCGGGGGTGCAAATTCTAGGCTATAATTAAGAACCATCGAGTTGCAACAAATCGATTTCTCTGGGGGCTCCATGAAGTCAGCTACAACAAATCGTGGCACTTGCAGACCGATTCCATGAGTTGAAATAGAAGCTTGCTCTCAGGGGTACCGATCGCATCAGCCTCACCCCCTTATGCTATCAATTTTTGCATGCAATCCAAGGAAGCTTCTACCATTTTCTCAAAACCTGAATCCATCCATTCTCTGTAAGGAGACGGAAGAACCGGTGCACCGAGAGATTGAAGTCGATGTTTCAGGTCTCCCCAAGAAGCACAATGCATATGTTTACAATAAAATTCGTGGAGTGCCCTCAACCCTCCCGTGCCGCCGAGATTTCACCACAGACAGGGTTAACGCAGGTCCAATCAGAGTTCACTCGAAGACCGCCGACTTCACCTGAAGACCGCATAGTTCACCCGAAGACTGCAGAGTTCAGACCGCCGAGATATGTTAAATCTCAATTTCACAGCAATGGCTTCAGATTAGTGGTACTCTGCCTCAATGCCGCACTGCAAATGAAGCCTCGCACTGTTCACCACGCTTCAAAAGACTGCGCACTCGCCAAAACCTTCCCGGGCGAACCTTATCAACTGGATAGAGTCACCTCTTATGTATTCCGTGCAACAAAAAGGTTAAGGACAACGTATTGAAAGGCTCACTCTCTGCCATCATACTCTTTCAAAAATGCCGGAGATTACTCAAACTCTGCCAGATTTTTGTTATAAAGCAGGCGCAAAGTCGTTCGCCTCTCAATTGCTCACATTTAGATCAAAGGAACGAAAATTTTGTTCAAAATACTCGGACTGACCCTATCTTCAGCAACAAACAGAAAAAAAGCTTGGACTGTGCGATGGACGAGACAAATGGGGAGGCAAATAATGAGACTGCAATGGCATTCTCTCGCGGCTTGTATTCTTTTCTTTGTGATATTCACTGTTCCTCGAGCTTTTCTTAACCTTTTTATCGTGCATATCCCCCTTTGCAGTTAGTTTTCCTTCCGTTGATAACATACTGGCTTGAATCAGCAGTTACGTATAGCCTCTGTTTCTAAGAGTGGATTTTTCCATTAATTGGCTGAAGCGAATGGAACTTTTATACCTGAATGTTCTACTGTATCGGTTGAACCATATGAGGCAGCGTATTGCAACCGGGGTATAATACTGTGTATTTCTGATTATGTTGATATGAATATAAATATGTTGAATTCGAATCGTATGGATATTGTTTGCGACTGCGGTTTATGTGTATGTTGAGTTATGAATCCGACGGATGCTGTATTGGCGTTGAAAAGTTCTTTAATCCTGTTATTTATACGCTGTGTTGCGATATGCATACATATCGAACCGAATTGGCACAGGGGCGAGCTTCAAGGTTAATATAATTTACAACCTGTATGTGTGTAAGAATCGTCATGGTTTGAACTACCCGAACAGCGGGACTGGAGCACGTTAGGAGGCCGCGTGAAATCGTACCCAATTAAGGACGAGAATAGTCGGAAGGAGGGCGTCAGTGGAGGTATATATCTATGTTAATAACCTTCGAAATTTGTCAGTTATATCTGTATGTTTGATTACCAAGGAGAACGAGGTTATGCTGGCACTTAATAAAGAAACGTAACTGTTATATACACATAGTTCTGGTTAATTGAAGATGATGTCGTGGTTATATGTATATGGTAGCATATATATGTTTCTGGTGTTGCGTAGGGATAGAGAAAACTTAGCATAAAAAACTTAGGATAACGCAAGTTGAGCGCAAGTTGAGCGCATCGGGCGACGTGAGGCCGGCAATAAGACCTCCAAACAAAAACTTTGGATAAATTTTTTTTGCCAGGAAATTGCGCAGGTAAACTTTGGTTAAGTAATAAATAGCGGGCACATATATGCGGTCAACGCATCAACTAATAGCCAGTTGACTGCGTATCGAACGCTAATAGTCCCAGGGACTAATAAAGGGAAAAGGCGAAAACTTGTGAAAGTGACCGCTAAACAGATGACATATATTGGATTTGGTGGGCCTACGAAAATTATATTCCTATATTTCAAAGTCAATCGAAAAGGATGGGAGGGACGCACAAGCATTGCATTTCCTGGTTAAGTAACACAGATTTGATCGAGATCTGAAGAAGCGGCGGTATTAGAATGGATATTGTACATATGGTCCTCCGCTGCCCAAACGCTAACATGATCTGCCTCACGTTCACCCCTCGAATCGAAAGTTCCACAATCTCCTGCTCTCGCTTCTTCATTTGGAATTGTGAAGAAATCCAGTTGATCACCAATCTGAATTCCTCCGATCTGTGGCATCTGATAACTGATCTTCTGCTTATGAATATTAATATATGTTTTCGGCCCCAAGTCTAGTTCAGCATATCCCAAATTCACGTCATCCTTGCAATCAAACAGATGCTGAGGTTGAATGTTGAAGTACTGATCAACGTCTACCAACATAATAGCCGGTGTACGAAATTGTGCTTGGAATTTATGTGGCAGGCATGACTTTTGTTGAGTCTTGTCATGCAGCTGGCTCCCGTAATCTTCCACTGTATGAGCTGTATAAGCTCCTGGATAAACATCAGTAAAATCAGTGTCATTTGAATGGGAGTGACTAGCGCTCCATGCGGTTATGCCAGAAGATGCTGTGAACGACGAATTATCGATCATCAGATGATTTTCATTTTCATTAGTCACTACCTGGCATCGTTTAGAATGTTACCTTCGCCCATATCAAAAAGACCAGGGCTAGTGCAGGTTGTACAGCCATATGAACCAGGTGCTTCATGAGGTGGCAACGTAGTCCACGAGGCTATTGACTGATCACCTCTTGATAATTTTGCAGTATTACAAGTTTGATCATGGGCTTGCAGACTCGGACATGTAAAAACCTGAGACAAGCTATGATTGATGTGAGTAAAAGTAAGCAAAAGCTGGGAAATAAGAAATTAGTTGATTGTTAATAGGGTTCAGATAAATTGGAAACACAATATTTTGCTCGAGTACCTGTTGATTCATTAACTCCAATACGTCCTGAACACATGAGTGCTCATTTTCATTTTCTTCAGTGGCCAGTACATTAAAGATGTTATAGAGTGGCTGTAGTTACCCTTCAGACATGACGTCCAACGGCTTGGCAGAGTGAAGCAACGTATAAGCATCATGAGCATTGGCAGATACTGATTTGGTATTGTAGGTATCGCCTGATTGCGAGGGCATACTAAATTCTGTGAAATTTTTGCCGTTGGATTCAGTGGAGGATGAAAGAGGTACCATGGAGTGTTCTGATTTGAGGTTCTTCTTGATGTAAGAGTTCCAATAATTCTTGATCTGATTGTCCGTACGACCAGGCAAATGGGCAGCAATTTGAGACCACCTGCGTTGTCAACGTCATTAATTCAACGTCATTAATTCTCCATGTTAATGGACGCAGACACTCATGTGAAGGATTAGAACTACACCAACATGCAACGAATAGGGAGCAGAATTAGGGGTGTGGGAAAAGAGAACAACGTAAACCTGTTACCCAGAATGCATTGTAGGTGTATGATCAATTGCTCTTCTTGGGGTGAAATGGCAGTATGTTTAAGGCCAGGCCGTAAGTAGTTGATCCATCTTAGCCTGCAGCTCTTTCCGCATCTTTGCAGACATGGATACAGATTCGAGGCCATATTATAAGTAGTTTATGTCACAACAGTGGGTGGGAAGGATGTATATTCCTTTTTTACCAGAGATCTTGTATATCTAAAGTTTAAATCTAAATGGACATCAATAAAAATGTGAATCTAAATGGGCATAAATAAATAAAATGTGCGCAATTCTCTATAGATGAACTTCGAAACAAAAAATAAATAAATTAAATTAAATAATTTTTGGAGTAATAAACTGGATTAGGTTATAAATTAGTTTATCCCAGTAAATGATAATATTAATTATAAGAATAAATATTAATTTATAGTAAGTGTTATAATGGTAAATGATAATGTTAGATTTCATATTTTTGTTACTCATATTGATATGGAGATTGCTTTTTTAGATTAATCATATTATTGAAATTTGATTAAAATTTGGAACTATTTAATATAATTACAAAAGTAATAATATATTAATTATAATAATAAAGACAATTTCACTAACCATAAATGATAATATTAATATAATACTAGATAATTAATTTTATAATGATAAATAAAATAAATAAGATTAATTTGAATTGTAATTTTAATATAAAATTATTAAAATAATGTTAATTTAGAAGAAATTAATAGTATTAATATTTAAATTGTATTTTTTATAATATCTTATAAAAAAATATAATTAAATCAACATAATTTTTTTTAATTTAAAACAAATGATTTATTAAATTATATTTGAAAATGAATAATACATTAACCCATTTTTCAATTTAAATATTACTACCGATGCGTAATCCATTTATATTACATTAAAATAATATATTGCATTTATTAAAACTTATAATTATTTAATAATACTTTATTATAAATATTTAATGTTATATATTATATTAATATTATATATATTAAATATAAATTAAATTTACATACCATATATTAAAATGTAAATTTATTACTATAAAGAGTTCGTTAAGTTTATATTATGCATTTTTTTTAATGTTTAATTTTTATGTTTTATAATTTATTAAAGTATACTCCTATAATATCTAAATTTTTTGTTTTTAATGATTATATAGCAAAATTAATATTTAATAATTTTGGTTATGAAGTCATGATATTCAAGTTTTTGGAAAAAGGAAAATATTGATATATAAGTTGTGGTTGGTGTAATTTTTTGGATTTTTTTAGATGTAATTTTTTAAATCGTGTAAGAATTCGTTGAAATCACAAGTTTGATAGATAACCCATGCATAATAGAAGTACCCTAGGGTTTTTCAAAATACTAAACCTATATATAGTCAAAAATATTAGTTTAATTAACATAAATCAAAATTTAACCATAAAATTTTCAGTCAAATTAAAAAAAGAAAGACAAAAACAAAAACAAAAACAAAACCAAAACCAAAACCAAAACAAAAACAAAAACACTCCAAAAAAATCACACTAAAAACAACTCATTCATATATATATATCATATTCAATTCACACTTACCCATTTCTTTCCATTTACTCTATTAACTTACATACTTACACCCTCTCTTGACCTTAACCACACCCTACTATTCTGACTATAATGAATTTATGCTTTGCTAATATTCGCACAATATATTGATCATACTATAAAATAACCTAAACATCTATCTCTATATTGCTTCTAACACTTATACTATATGTATAAACGGGACACCGCCGCAAATGCGGCTATATTGCAGCATTGAAATGTTACGCTAATTCACATAAAGTAGAACAGAGCTGAGCGAAATTGAAATTAAAGAGAGGCAAGGAACATAAGGAACTACCAGCTTGCTTGGCCACATAGCTCACCTCGGCTTCAGAATCTTCTTGTCACATATATTTATGCCGTAAGACGTTCCCTCTGAGAAAGACATCCCTAAAATGTGACGTGTGCAATCCTGAGCCATTGATTCTGTGTTAGACGATTGGGGTGTTTTCTGTTGTTGGTTTAATATATTTTTTTCATGGAAAAATGTTTTTTTTCCCACCGGCTGGAAGACAGAGAGGGAGGATCTGGCTGTGGGCCATGAAAGGCCAGGCCTCCTAGTGATGAGACTCTTCGCAATGATTGAACCGACGAAATGTGTCTTTCTTCCCTGGTTTCGTGTCTTTCTTCCCTACATGAGGGCCGCGTAGCCCGTGTAGCCTTATGCTGTTGATATCAATATTTGTACTCGTCTGCTTCACACATGGGATTTTTGCTCAGAGGTCTTCTGGTTGGAAAACTCTTAGGAGTCAGTGTTTCTTGCCCTTCTTTCTTCTTCTTTCTATTATGGTTTCTGATTTATGTTATGTAACTGGATTTAATATATGCGAATGTGTGTGCATAATGTTTTTTACCCACTCATGATCTGCATTGGATTTTATGTTAATTTTAACTACAGTTAAGGGTGGATTTCTTGTGATAGTTACCCTGAACTAAGGTATAGCCGCTGAGGTTTAGGCATGTTCAATTCAATAGTGACTTCTTTGCAGTTTCGTCATGTATCAGTTGAGGGCATATTGGTGGGTTTGGCCGTCGGTTGGGCTTTGCTATAGGAGAAAATTAGTGGAAGTTCATCATGCCAAGGCCAGGTTCATGCCAAAACTCTAGGGGTAAGCCAGGGAGTCTGACTCTAAACTGCGCTAGATTAGAATATGACTATGCTTCAAAGGGATTGTCATAGTTTTCATAGCGGGCATATCTTGCCTGCCCTGGGTACGAAGTGTCTGGTGTGGCTGGGGAACTAGATAACGGGATGTTATTCCTTGGGAACAAGCTATTGTGTTGTAAGTTGATCAGCATATTGAAATGAAATATCTTCTCTATATTTGGAATGCCTTATCCTTCACCATATTTGAAATGCCTTACCTGCCCTATCCATGAAATTCAATATGCGTTACAATCTAATATCTATTAGCAAGTGTTTGTTCATCAGTCTCATTCTATGAAGAAATGATGTTGTGTTAAGCTGAGTAGAAATAGATGGGAAGGAAGCATCTTGCCAGTAACGTGTGTGAGGTGGCAGGACTGTTTCCTGGGAGAGTAATAAGCTAAAATAGTTTATAGCTTTAAAAGATCGCAGGTGTATCAGAATGTCTTCCATTAGATCATGGCCTCGCATAGCCTTAAAAGGTCACAGGTGTATCAATGTCTTTCAGAGGAATATAAACATTGTTGTCATATTTTTTCTTCCATTTGACATAAGCCATGAGTTTATTTTCCATTTTATCCCCAAATAGTGACAAAATATATCTTCTATGTTCTTTCTTGCTTTAGTCTATTGAAAGGATTACTTCCTCTGAAAATTACCAATACCAGATAATAGCTTCAGTCACATCTTTTAAAGGAAATATGCTGGAAGATATTATGCTTCAAGCAGTGCTTAGAAGATGCTGCTATCTTAACTTGTCAGAAAAGCTATAATGGTAATTCCAAGTCGAAATTACATAGCACACTCATTAGAAAATGCTACTAGAATAACTTGTCAGAAGATCTATATTGGTAATTTAAAGTCGAAATTATATAGCATATTGATTGGTTCTTATGATGCTCCTAAAGCTGACTGATTTAAGTACCATTGCCAAGTCTTTCACTGTTTGCATTAATCAAGCTAACTATGGAGAAAATATAAGAGTCACAAATAAAAGCTTAGCCCATATGCTCGCTGTCAAAGACAATTAACATTCCCATAGAAAAAAAGGAATCAATAGTTCCGGTGGCTTAACCAATAGCTAAGCCCACTTCAAAATTCTAGCCTGCCTGTGAATCTGTTTACAACAGAGCTCGCCAAATTTCTATAGCAAGCTTAGAAATCTCAATAGGCCCTTCACAAGCTTCACGACTAGCATAAAAATCTCAATAGGCCCTTCACAAGATTCACGACTATACTATTGTATTGCTTTCTTGCTTGGTCATCTAAGGCGTTGAGGGTTCTATATAGTCTGTAATCATGCAGAACAAAATAATCCTATGCATACTATACTTATGCAATAGCCTCATGATCATATTACAGATAAAGGACAACAAAATAATACCATGCATACTAGTAGTTATGTAGCAATCCTGATGCTCATATTACAGATAGAACACAATAAAATTTTCATCCTTCCAAAAAAGGTGGAATATGGGCCTATTACAGTCTGATAGCTTGGTCTTTCCTTCATCTACTCAAAGTAATATATAAGACGAGGATGCTTCCGAAAATACTCTTTGTCCAACTTCAAAACCTCTATTTTGGCAAGCATAGGGATAAATGCACAACCTGCCACAGAAAACTTAGCCTCAGCCAAAAACTGTGTTTGTAAGCTGTTTCTCAGCATCATTACTTTTCAATTCATATTATCTTGATTTGTTTCTAACAAAAACCTATAAAAAAGGGATCAACGAATTGCTTCTAAATCAATGATTCAATAGTTCATGAACACATCACAAACAATATTCTGCGGCCTGGTTTCAGGTGTCCTTATTGTTGTTAAGGCATGCTTGGTTATGGCTTCTTCTGCATTAGGAAGCCCCTCAGTAGAGTCAGGAGGTTTCCAACTTCCATGGAGTATGTTAGAAATTCTCTTGTTGTCTATTGCCTTGGCTCTTGGTCACATTGTGGTGGCATACAAGACTAGATGTAAAGCTAGGCGTAAAATGCATCACTTCCAGCAGCTTGATCATGAAGCGGTAAGATAGTCTCTGATGGTGAAATGGGTTTTCAAGCTACATATTTAAGGTCTTTTTAGCTTTTTGTAAGAACTGATACTTATATATCTTTGAAAAAGATGCAATTGCTATCCTTTCAAGGAGTAAATGCGAATCCATCATCACATTAAACTGTCATTTCCATGCCCATACCTACTCTGTAGTGCATAGCGATCTAATTCATATATCTCTTTTTCTTGAGGTAATCATGTGGCTAAGCATTGAACAACTATTGAGTCCAAAATCAGGAATATATCAATTTTAGTTACCCATTCATCTGACAAATCTTTAATCTTCTCACACATCTCTTTCACCTCTAGAAGTAGAGAGTCACCACCCTCATTGTGTGTCAAACAGTCTAGTCAGATTTGTGGCAGAGCCAAAGGTTCCATAGAAGGACAACCCACCAGTAAAGTTTATATGTAAACATATTGGTGAACAAGCATAGTATCCAAGTCTAGACCTCCTTAACGAATGGAAAAAAAACATGGCCAGGGTCTTCAGGTTTCCTGAAATAGCTGCAGTTTTCCATCGTTATCCCATTTTATGAACCCTATTTTTAAGATTTGGTGTAATACGTTTAAATCAACGTTGCACAAGACTGGGTGTGAGTATTGGGTATTGGGTATGGTATGATTAAGGATGAAACATTTTGAATTACAAGTAAGGGTAGTGGTTATGGTAATTTTCCTTTGTAAATGGGTATCAACATGTGGGTATGGCCTAGGGGGATAGAAGTGGCCCAGGGGAATAGAACTATGATTTGAAATAATTTATGTATCTTATAGGTTATCTTATTTGTCATATAAAAATTGCACTGAATAGGGCCTCCAAATGAAAATAAAAGCCAAATTTCTACACTCTGAATGACTCTATCTTTCATAGGTCTACAACATGTACGACCTGCAAAGGAAATAGAAACCAAAGTCCGAACCTCGAAAGTAATATGCATGTTAGCTTTGCTATGTTTTCTAGAGTCTAAGGAGCATTTTTCCACCATTTGAAGACATCCACATAAGCAAGGGTGTTACCTGGCATACATTCAGTTATGATATTTGTACCAAGGTTGCTATGATATAGGCTGGTGTATGAGAAAGTCATATTGGGCACTGGTGACAATTTTAAATGTTGAGAATCTTATCATATCTGTGAAACGTAAGCTCTAATATGAAAGGAGATAGGCTTATGTTTCCATAGACAACTCATAACTGCATTGTTCAACTTTTCTCTAGTTTCATGTACAATAGTAATTCTTATTCCTTTTGATCTTTACATTTTACTCCATTCAAGAGTATCAGAAGAATTGTTTATTAACTGTCATTACTCATCTCGATCGATAATGAATTGATCTGGTTATTGACCATGTCTTGCATTTTACGGGTTCCACTTTACAACATTGTTTTCCATGGTTATAAGAATCTTCCTTGTTCTCCCAACCCCAATATGGGTAAAATTGTTAAAGCTAATTCTGAAGAGAAATATTTCTTTGATGGAGGGAAACATATGCCTTTAAGAATCCTTCCTGATGATGAGAGTCTTTTCATGCTATGTGAAGGTTTGGTTATCCATTACAAGATTACAAATAGTCATTCTTACACATTCAGCAGTTTCCATGATAGTAATGGTGAAAATTATGGGTCTATGCTAAGAAGGTTATGATTTGATGACCCTTTGCTTCCAAGATCTCATAATCTTGCCAAGAATTTCAGTCATACTTCGACAAATGAGCCCTTGTACACTCCACTATTGAGCAGCTCTACTACTATAGAAGTGAATCCAAGCTCCAAGTGTGGGTCAAATAGCCATTATGGTTTCTTTGAGCATATACCCCTACTGAATTTGGAGAAATATAAGCATGAATTAGAGATCTAATTCATATATCTGTTTTTCTTGAGGTAATCATGTGGCTAAGCATTGAACAGCTATTGAGTCCAAAATTAGGAATATATCAATTTTAGTTACCCATTCGTCTAGCAAACCTTTAATCTTCTCACACATCTCTTTCACCTCTAGAAGTAGAGAGCCACCACCCTCATTGCCTGTCAAACATTCCAGTCAGATTTATCGCAGAGCCAAAGGTTCCATAGAAGGAAAACCCACCAGTAAAGTTTATATGTAAACATATTGGTGAACAAGCATTGTATCCAAGTCTAGACCTCCTTAACAAATTGTGAAAAAACATGGCCAAGGTCTTCGGGTTTCTTGAAATAGCTGCAATTTTCCATCGTTAGTCCCATTTTATGAACCCTATTTTTAAGATTTGGTGCAATAAGTTTAAATCAATGTTGCACAAGACTCGGTGCGAGTATTAGGTATTGGGTATGGTATGATTAAGGATGAAACATTTTGAATTACAGGTAGGGATAGTGGTTATGGGAATTTTCCTTTGCAAAGGGGCTCATCAGCATGTGGGTATGGCCCAGGGGGATAGAAGTGGCCCAGGGGAATAGAACTATGATTTGAAATAATTTATGTATCTTACAGGTTATCTTATTTGTCATATAAAAGCTGCACTGAATAGGGCCTCCAAATGAAAAGAAAATCCAAATTTATGCACTCTAAATGACTCTATTGTTCATAGGTCTGCAACATGTACGACCTGCAAAGGAAACAAAAACCAAAGTCCGAACTTCGAAAGCAATATGCATGTTAGCTTTGTTATGTTTTCTAGAGTCTAAGGAGCGTTTTTCCACCATTTGAAGACTGCCACATAAGCAAGGGTGTTACCTGGCATACATTGTGATTGATATCAAGCAGGGGACAAATCTTAGAATGGAATGTTCGTACATTTATCTGTCCATTTTTTTGCATGTCAATAATCATTTTTATTGACATCACATGGCATCCAATGCTACAGATTTAGTATTGATCTTGTGAGGTGTGTTTCCACTAAATGTTGGCTAATGTACTGCTTTCCATCATTTTTTATGTATCTTGGGTTGAACCTCCAGTAACAATTCTTGTTATATTTCTCTCTAGTACAATTTCTAAATTTAATGATATCATATTGTACTAAATTTAATGATATCATGTTTGTGACTAAAGAACATCAGCAAGGATGCTAGTACTCAGAAACAGGCTTTGCTTTTATCTTTGATGAGTCAAAATTTTCTTGGGCAGAATTTGGCAAAAGAAATTGTAAGATCGAGGCAAGCTATTCAGCGCCTTTACGAGAACAGGGCACAGTTGAATTCGATATCTATGCACCGTGGAGAAAGTGTTGGTAATTTTTTCTTTACTACTCGTTCTTGGATCATCTTGCATGCAATTTAATCTCTGTTTTGTTATTGAATTTGCATTTGTTTCTCCCTACCTTGATCTGACAATAGCCATTTTTTACTATATAGCAAGCAGTTGCAAGTTAAATATGATATTAACTAATTTGTAGTCACTGTTTTTATTTCCCTTTTTACAATAGTTGGATACTAAGTTAACACTATCAGGATAGATCTATGGCTTGTCCCAAAAACAAGGGGGTCTTGTAAATCTCAGATTTGATGTCTCTTTAGGTCATGACCTAAAATTAGATTATATATATATATATTATATATATATTCTATATATCTATATATATATATATATATATATATATATATATATATATATATATATATATATATATATATATATATATATATATATATTATATATATATATATATATATATATATATAATATATATATATATATATAATATATATATACATATATATACATATATATACATATATATACATATATATATATATAAATATAAATATGTCAATTTTAGAAGATCTGGAGAGTATACAACTTGATAGGGGTAATGACTTCTAGAGTATACTAAATATATGTAAAAAAATACTATGCAAAACAAATGCCATGGAGATTAGAAAATACTAACTCAATAGTTTGGATTCTGTTAATATAAATATGCCAGTACAAAATGAGTGGCTTATCAGCATTACAAATTATCAGTCACTCCACAAACTGATATATTATCAAACAGACGTTCACCTTCAGAACAACGTAATTTAATAGCAGTTTACATTTTCCAATTAGAAATTTCTTCACTGTGGTCAGCCTACCCTCCAGCAAAGTGTGAAAAAATCCTGCTAAAGATGAAAATTATGAAAACCCTGTTCAGAAAACAAAAATTCGTGATGGCCTGGGTTCCACATCATATACAAGTGTGATCCATTTGGGTTTGGTCCTGATGGTCTGTCTATATTTGTGGTATCCGTTTCACTTTCCACTACCACATTACTTTTATCTGGTGAGATTTTACATTTCTTTGGATGTTTTTGAAAATGAATTCTTCCTTGTCGAAACATCTGGTTCTTCTCATTGCATATATTCAAGATCTTCCAAGCAATGCCCACTAATCTTTTCTAGGTAATCTAAGGACTTCAAATGTTTTATGAGGAGTGATCTCATAACACTGTGTTCTTACTGCCATCAATTTACCTATGGTCTTTCAAATAATGTGATTGGCCACCCTTATAGGGATCTTATCATCTTTCTTGGTTTTAGAGGTGGTTTTCTGAATACCTCTTCCCAACAGATATTAGAGATGATGCTCATCTCTGCTTGTGACTACTACTGCATCAAAATTTCTCTTGCCCATTGTTAATGTAGGTACCTATAAGCCTTTATGAAAGAATGCATTGTTTTTGCATATATTTGTTTATTTTGAATTTATGATCACCATGTTCATCTTCATTGGCATTTAGTAGCGGTTCAAGGAATCCATATACCATTTTCACGGAATGCTTGTCTTGAGCAATACTTGGCCCTTTTACTTTTAACTTTTTTGTTCCTTGAGTTTCTATCACTTAGGTCAAGGCTTGTATCGTTTTGAGGCCTCTTCCTTGCTAGTGAATTGGAACCCCACATAGGTATATGTTGTAGCGATCTCGATTCTCTACTTCATCCCCTGTAGATATGAAACGAAAGTATAATTGTTCTTAGAAGTACTGAAGATCATAACCTTAGTCTTGTTAATGTTTACAATGATAAGTCTATGTTTGGTATTGGAGATCATAACCTTAGTCTTGTTAGGGTTCACTGTCATCATCTATTTTTGGTATTGACGATTGTAACCTTAGTCTTGTTAAGGTTCAATGTGATAAGTCTATGTTTGAGATCGAGGATCATAACTCTCATCTTTTTCAGGTTCACTTCCATTAGTCTATGTTTGAAAAAGGTTACAGACAACATCCAAGGTCCAACTGCCTCTGAAGGCCTTGAGAAGATATTTGGTTCTTTATGTGGGAATTGTGCCTTCAATACTATCACCTTATTTCCATCCACCAAAGTTAGAAATTTATGCAGTGATCTGTGCTATATTAGATGTATTCAGACATGGAGACTCCTTTTCTTTTTTAAATAAAATACTTCCTTTTGATTATTAGCATACAAATATGTACAAGGAAATCTATACAAAAGCAATGGGCTACATTAAACAACCACAACGACCTAAAGTCCTGAAAGACATGTCACATCTCTGCCTCTCCCTCTCTATTTTAGTATTTTGTGTGTCTTCTAAAATCAAACAAAATCTTGCCATTGAAAGGATGGGTGTTAATACATGTAAGTTTATGAAAGAACAATTCGATAGGCTGAATCATGCTTGAATAGGAGAAGTTGGAAGACTGTGAGATTATGAAAATATGGAGAACATCATTAAGAAATCCTCCTCCATGGGAAATAAGTTTAGTGAAAAGAAAAGTAAGGATTTGTAATTTTCACAAGTCGGAATGATGATTAAATGCAAATGGGCATGCAACAAAATTTAATAGGTAAAGTTTTTCTTTCATGTTTTACAAACAATTGGGATAATGGATGGGGGTATCATCTAATTAGATATTAACAACAAGGAGTTAATCTTAAAGAGAGCCACACATCTTTTAAGTAAGAATTAACATTTGTTTGCCTCTCTAAATGAAGTAAGGTTTTGTAGTGAGCTAGGGTAATTTGTCCTAGGTTTTCCCACATAGTCAGATTTTTTAAAAGCATAATCCTTCATTTAGTATCATGATAAGAAGCTGAAGTTAGAGACTGATAAGCTCTAGATTTTTTTCACCTTTGCTGAAGTATGCAGAGGTTTGCTAATGAGTTTTTAATGCTCTTTTAGTTGAATTGACATTGCTATTTCCTAGAATCTTGTACATAGTAATCACACCTCATATCCACATGGATATGTTGAATCTCCTGATGCTCATATTACAGATAGAAGGCAATAAAATTTTCATCTTTCCAAAAAAGGTGGAATATGGAACTATTACAGTCTGATAGCTTGGTCTTTCCTTCATCTGCTCGAAGTAATATATAAGATGAGGATGCTTCCGAAAATACTCTTTGTCCAACTTCAAAACCTCTATTCTGGCAAGCACAGGGATAAATGCACAATCTGCCACAGAAACCTCAGCTCCAGCCAAAAACTATGTGTTTGTAAGCTGTTTCTCAGCCTCATTACTTTTAAATTCATCTTATCTTGATTCTTTTCTAACAGAAGCCTGTAAAACAAATATCAACAGATTGCTTCTAAATCAATGATTCAATAGTTCATGAACACATCACAAACAACATTCTACGGCCTAGTTTCAAGTGTCCTTATTGTTGTTAAGGCACACTTGGTTATGGCTTCTTCCGCATTAGGAAGCCCCTCACCAGAGTCAGGAGGTTTCCAAATTCCATGGGGTAAGCTAGAAATGCTCTTGTTGTCTATTGCCTTGGCTCTTGGTCACATTGTGGTGGCATACAGGACTAGATGTAAAGCTAGGCATAGAATGCATCACTTCCAGCAGCTTGATCTTGAAGCGATAAGATAGTCTCTGATGGTGAAATGGGTTTTCAAGCTACATATTTGAGGTATTTTTAGCTTTTTGTAAGAACTGATACTTATATATCTTTGAAAAAGATGCAATTGCTATCCTTTCAAGGAGTACATTCGAACCCATCATCACATTAAACATTCATTTCCCTGCCCATACCTACTCTATAGTGCATAGAGATATAATTCATATATCTCTTTTTCGTGAGGTAATCATGCGGCTAAGCATTGGACAAGTATTGAGTCCAAAATCTGGAATATATCAATTTTAGTTACCCATTCATCTGGCAAATCTTTAATCTTCTCACACATCTCTTTCACCTCTAGAAGTAGAGAGTCACCGCCCTCATTTCCTATCAAACATTCCAGTTAGATTTGTGGCAAAGCCAAAGGTTCCATAGAAGGACAACCCACCAGTAAAGTTTATATGTAGACATATTGGTGAACAAGCATTGTATCCAAGTCCAGACCTCCTTAACGAATGGCCAAAAAACATGGCCAAGGTCTTCGGGTTTCCTGAAATAGTTGCAGTTTTCCATCGTTAATCCCATTTTATGAACCCTATTTTTAAGATTTGGTGCAATAAGTTTAAATCAATGTTGCACAAGACTCGGTGTGAGTATTGGGTATTGGGTATGGTATTATTAAGGATGAGACATTTTGAATTACAAGTAGGGGTAGTGGTTATGGTAATTTTCCTTTGTAAAGGGGCTCATCAGCATGTGGGTATGGCCCAGGGGAATACACCTTTGATTTAAAATAATTTATGTATCTTACAGGTTATCTTATTTTTCATATAAAAACTGCACTGAATAGGGCCTCCAAATGAAAATAAAAGCCAAATTTCTACACTCTGAATGACTCTATCTTTCATAGGTCTGCAACATGTACGACCTGCAAAGGAAATAGAAACCAAAGTCCGAACCTCGAAAGTAATATGCATGTTAGCTTTGCTATGTTTTCTAGAGTCTAAGGAGCATTTTTCCACCATTTGAAGACGTCCACATAAGCAAGGGTGTTACCTGGCATACATTCAGTTATGATATTTGTACCAAGGTTGCTATGATATAGGCTGGTGTATGAGAAGGTCATATTGGGCACTGGTGACAATTTTAAATGCTGAGAATCTTATCATATCTGTGAAACGTAAGCTCTAATATGAAAGGAGATAGGCTTATGTTTCCATAGACAACTCATAACTGCATTGTTCAACTTTTCTCTAGTTTCATGTACAATAGTAATTCTTATTCCTTTTGATCTTTACATTTTACTCCATTCAAGAGTATCAGAAGCATTATTTATTAACTGTCATTACTCATCTCGATCGATAATGAATTGATCTGGTTATTGACCATGTCTTGCATTTTACAGGTTCCACTTTACAACACTATTCTCCATGGTTATAAGAATCTTCCTTGTTCTCCCAACCCCAATATGGGTAGAATTGTTAAAGCTAATTCTGAAGAGAAATATTTCTTTGATGGAGGGAAACATATGCCTTCAAGAATCCTTCCTGATGATGAGAGTCTTTTCATGCTATGTGAAGGTTTGGTTATCCATTACAAGATTACAAATAGTCATTCTTACACTTCCAACTCTTTCCATGATAGTAATGGTGAAAATTATGGGTCTCTGTTGAGAAGGTTATGATTTGATGACCCTTTGCTTCCAAGATCTCATAATCTTGCCAGGAAGTTCAGTCATACTTCGACAAATGAGCCCTTGTACACTCCACTATTGAGCGGCTCTACTACTATAGAAGTGAATCCAAGCTCCAAGTGTGGGTCAAATAGCTATTATGGTTTCTTTGAGCATATACCCTTACTGAATTTCGAGAAATATAAGCATGAATTAGAGATCTAATTCATATATCTATTTTTCTTGAGGTAATCATGTGACTAAGCATTGAACAACTATTGAATCCAAAATCAGGAATATATCAATTTTAGTTACCCATTCATCTGGCAAATCTTTAATCTTCTCACACATCTCTTTCACCTCTAGAAGTAGAGAGTCACCACCCTCATTGCCTGTCAAACATTTCCAGTTAGATTTGTGGCAGAGCTAAAGGTTCCATAGAAGGACAACCCACCAGTAAAGTTTATATGTAAACATATTGGTGAACAAGCATTATATCCAAGTCCAAACCTCCTTAAAAAATGGCCAAAAAACATGGCCAAGGTCTTTGGGTTTCCTGAAATAGCTGCAGTTTTCCATCGTTGATCCCATTTTATGAACCCTATTTTTAATATTTGGTGCAATAAGTTTCAAGCAATGTTGCACAAGACTGGGTGTGAGTACTAGGTATTGGGTATGGTATGATTAAGGATGAAACATTTTGAATTACAAGTAGGGGTAGTGGTTATGGTAATTTTCCTTTGTAAAGGGGCTCATCAGCATGTGGGTATGGCCCAGGGGAATAGAACTATGATTTGAAATAATTTATGTATCTTATAGGTTATCTTATTTGTCATATAAAAGTTGCACTGAATAGGGCCTCCAAATGAAAAGAAAAGCCAAATTTTTGCACTCTGAATTCCTCTATCTTTCATAGGCCTGCAACATGTACAACCTGCAAAGGAAATAGAAACCAAAGTCCGGACCTCAAAAGTAATATGCATGTTAGCTTTGCTATGTTTTCTAGAGTCTAAGGGGCATTTTTCCACCATTTGAAGACTGCCACATAAGCAAGGGTGTTACCTGGCATACATTGTGATTGATATCAAGTAGGGTACAAATATTAGAATGAAATATTCGTAGATTTATCAGTCCATTTTTTTGCATGTCAATAATCATTTTTATTGACATCACATGGCATCCAATGCTACAGATTTAGTATTGATCCTGTGAGGTGTGTTTGCACTGAATGCTGGCTGATGTAATGCTTTCCATCATTTTTTATGTATCTTGGGTTGAACCTCCAGTAACAATTCTTGTTATATTTATCTCTAGTACAATTTCTAAATTTAATGATATCATATTGTACTAAATTTAATGATATCATGTTTGTGACTAAAGAACATCAACAAGGTCGCTAGTACTCAGAAACAGTCTTTGCTTTTATCTTTGATGAGTCAAAATTTTCTTGGGCAGAATTTGGCAAAAGAAATTGTAAGATCGAGGCAAGCTATTCAACGCCATTATGAGAACAAGGCACAATTGAATTCAATATCTATGCACCTTGGAGAAAGTGTTGGTAATTTTTTCTTTACTACTCGTTCTCGGATCATCTTGCATTCAGTTTAATCTCTGTTCTGTTATTGAATTTGTAGTTGTTTCTCCTTACCTTTATCTGACAATAGACATTTTTTACTATATAGCAAGAAATTGCAAGATAAATATGATATTAACTAGTTTGTAGTTGCTGTTTTTATTTCCATTTTTACAATAGTTGGATACTAGGTTAACACGATCAGGATACATCTATGGGTTGTCCCAGAAACAAGGCGGTCTCGTAAATCTCAGATTTGATGTCTGGTTAGGTCATGACTAAAATTAGGTTATATATATATATATAAATATATATAATATAATAATATATTATACATATATGATATATATATATACATATATGTATTATCATATATAATATATAATATATATATATATAATATATATAAAATATAATAAATATATATATATAATATATATATGTAAATTTTAGAAGATCTAGAGAGTATACAACTTGATAGGGGTAATGACATATAGAGTATACTAAATATATGTAAAAAAAAGCTATGCAAAATAAATGCCATGGAGATTAGAAAATACGAACTCAATAGTTTGGATTCTGTTAATATAAAGATGCCAGTACAAAATGAGTGGCTTATCAGCATTACAAATTATCAGTCACTCCACAAACTGAGATATTATCAAACAAATGTTCACCTTCAGAACAACGTAATTTAACAGAAGTTTACATTTTCCAATTAGAATTTTCTTCACCGTGGTCAGCCCACCCTCCAGCAAAGTGTAAAGAAATCTAGCTAAAGATGAAAATTATGAAAACCCTATTCAGAAAACAAAAATTCGTGATGGCCTGGGTTCCACATCATATACAAGTGTGTTCCATTTTCGTTTTGGTCCTGATGGCCTGTCTATATTTGTGTATCCGTTTCACTTTCCACTACCACATTACTTTTATCTGGTGGGATTTTACATTTCTTTGGCTGTTTTTGAAAATGAATTCTTCCTTGTCGAAACATCTGGTTCTTCTCGTTGCATATATTCAAGATCTTCCAAGCAATGCCCACTAAGCTTTTCTAGGTAGTCTAAGGACATCAAATGTTTTATGAGGAGTGATCTCATAACACTGTGTTCTTACTGCCATCAATTTACCTATGGTCTTGCAAATAATGTGATTGGCCACCCTTGTAGGGATCTTATCATCTATCTTGGTTTTAGAGGTGGTTTTCTGAATACCTCTTCCCAACAGAGATTGGAGATGATGCTCATCTCTGCTTGTGTCTACTACTGCATCAAAATTTCTCTTGCCCATTGTTAATGTAGGTACTTATAAGCCTTTATGAAAGAATGTATTGTTTTTGCATATATTTGTTCTATTGTGAATTTATGATCACCATGTTCATATTCATTTGCATTTAGTAGGGGTTCAAGGAATCCATATACCATTTTCACGGAATGCTTGTCTTGAGCAAGACTTGGCTCCTTTACTTTTAACTTTTCTGTCCCTTGAGTTTCTATCACTTAGGTCAAGGCTTGTATCCTTTTGAGGCCTCTTCCTTGCTAGCGAATTGGAACCCCACATAGGTATATGTTGTAGCGATCTCAATTCTCTACTTCATCCCCTGTAGATATGAAATTTAAGTATGATTGTTCTTAGAGGTACTGAAGATCATAACCTTAGTCTTGTTAATGTTTACAATGATAAGTCTATGTTTGATATTGAAGATCATAACCTTAGTCTTGTTAGGGTTCACTGTCATAATCTATTTTTGGTATTGAAGATTGTAACCTTAGTCTTGTTAAGGTTCAATGTGATAAGTCTATGTTTGAGATCGAGGATCATAACCCTCGTCTTTTTCAGGTTCACTGCCATTAGTCTATGTTTGCAAAAAGTTACAGACAACATCCAAGGTCCAACTACCTCTGAGGGCCTTGAGAAGATATTTGGTTCTTTATGTGGGAATTGTGCCTTGAATACTATCACCTTATTTCAATCCACCAAAGTTAGAAATTGATGCAGTGATCTGTGCTATATTAGATGTATTCAGACATGGAAACTCCTTTTCTTTTTTAAATAAAATACTTCCTTTTGATTATTAGCATACAAATATGTACAAGGAAAGCTATGCAAAAGCAATGGGCTACATTAAACAACCACCACGACCTAAAGGCCTGAAATACATGTCACATCTCTGTCTCTCCCTCTCTATTTTAGTATTTTGTGTGTCTTCTAAAATCAAACAAAACCACACCATTGAAAGGATGGGCGTTAATACATGTAAGTTTATGAAAGAACAATTCGATAGGCTGAATCATGCTTGAATAGGAGAAGTTGGAAGACTGTAAGATTACACAAATATGGAGAACATCATTAAGAAAGCCTCCTCCATGGGCAATAAGTTTAGTAAAAAGAAAAGTAAGGATTTGTAATTTTCACAAGTCGTAATGATGATTAAATGCAAATGGGCATGCAACAAAATTTAATAGGTAAAGTTTTTCTTTCATGTTTTACAAACAATTGGGATAATGGATGGGGGTATCATCTATTTAGATATTATCAATAAGGAGTTAATCTTAAAGAGAGCCACACATCTTTTAAGTAAGAATTAACATTTGTTTGCCTCTCCAAATGAAGTGAGGTTTTGTAGTGAGCTAGGGTAATTTTTCCTAGTTTTTCCCACACAGTCAGATTTTTTAAAAGCATAATCCTTCATTTAGTATCATGATAAGAAGCTGAAGTTAGAGACCGATAAGCTCTGGATTTTTTTCACCTTTGCTGAAGTATGCAGAGGTCTGCTAATGAGTTTTTGATGCTCTTTTAGTTGTATTGACATTGCTATTTCCTGGAATCTTGTACATAGTCATCACATCTCATATCCACATGGATATGTTGAATTTAAGGTCTTGTTAGGGATTTTGGACTCAAACTTGGGTTTGTTTCCCTACAGAGGCTCTATTTCCATTATCCCATACTCCCTTTTTTTCTTTTTATTCCATACTATTTAGATTGTATGCTTAATAGTAAGTGGGTATTATGGTATACATTTTTATTTGCTAGGACACCCACATTAGCCTAGGATTTTATAACATAAGAAAACCTTTAAATTCCTACAAAACCTTCCTCGTGAGGATTAGATTGTGTGGATTATATTGGGTTTTTTTCCCACAGAGACTATTACTTTCCATAGCACTGTATAGCTTATGTTGGTTACTCACACAACAATGTTAAATACAGATACTTTGCCTTGGCCTACTCTGTTTTGTCTTTGGGTGATTCAACCTTCAGCGTTCAAGGACATTTCTTGACGTTTTCTATATTGCTTCATCTCCGGTAACAACCTTAATCTCCTTTCTAAGTGTTTGTTTCATTTCTATTTCATCCATGGACCATGATAGAAAATCCTCTGCCATCAATTTTACATTAGCCACAGAGCAGATATAGAGTCTTATAAATTTGATTCAAAATTATTTCCCAATTGAATTGATTCAGTTATATATATGGTTTCTTGATAATTTAAACATTATTCCTTTGAGTTAAACTAATGCAAAGTGGTGCCATCGTTACTGTCTTATTTCTGGTGAGCAAAAACTCTAGAAAATCTTAGATACAAACTTCAATAGCTTTGCTCATGTCTGTTAGAATTCTGGAATAGTCATATCCCTATATTGATATTATATTCCACTTGGCATTTTTTTTTTCATGCACAGATTAAGAAAGCAGAAAACAAATACATGCATGTGCATTTGCATTTAGAATGCATGCAGAAATTGATTTAGGACTTAGTGTGTGCTCTCTACTCTATGTTGAAACAATTTCACTTCTCTTTCCTTAGTAGTTAGGATTTTCACTGCAAAAAGAAAGTAAATGACTGTTTATCATCTTAGATTGCATATTTAGGAATTGCATATGTACATCACGCAATCAACCTTAAAGGAAAACTTCTTAAAAAAGATCAACTGTAAAATAAATTTCAATAAATATAAAAATTCTTTGGAACCTTGTTGGGTGTGGAGCCTGATTATCTTCTATATTCAAAAGTACCACCAAATTGGACCCTAGTTCAAAATGGGGGTGGCAACGCCGCCCATAAAATATTCACTACAGGGGGGGTCCAGGGGGGTGAATCTGGGCCATTCATTAGGCGGATGATCTGACGGTAGAACTTATGTTTAGTTTAGGGTTTTTTGCCCTAGAAGGCAACCCCTACCTTTGTATGAGGGCATTGTATTTGAGGCTGTGAGATAGATGTGTATTCTGTGTGAGTGAGAAACAGAGAGGTGAGGCTGTGAGAGAAGACAGAGGATATTACAGTGGATTTGCTGTAGGTTGTGTCTCTTCATTTTGCTTGATAATAGAAAGGAAGGACTGGCTGTTCGAGGTGGACGTAGCCCAAACTGGGTGAACCACGTATATCTGTGTCTCTCTTGTTTTGTGCGTTTTCTGTGTTTATATTTCTGCAATATTTTATGTGTTCCATTTCTCCGTAATATATATAATTTTGTAACAACTGGTATCAGAACCGAAGGCCTATTTGGCTGATAAACTCGCAGGAAAGAAGGGTTCCTAGTTCG
>APFE030239196.1:444-17359 GCA_000404065.3 Pinus taeda | reverse complement strand
TAAAGAAATGATTTGGTTACAAAGGTTTATGGGTGAATTGGGTAAGGAGCATGATATGGGCACGTTATACAGTGATAGTCAAAGTGCCATTCATCTTGCAAAGAACTCAGCATTTCATTCTAGGACGAAACATATACAGCTTAAGTATCATTTCATACGATCAGTGTTGGAAGATGGAGAGTTGAAGCTGGAAAAGATACACACTAGCCAAAACCCTACAGATATACTAACAAAAGTTGTAACCAGGGAGAAACTAAGAATATGCTCAGTTTCAGTTGGTCTTCAAGGATGACGATGAAGATGAGAAATAGCCAGGTCCAAAGAGGAGTCATTGTCCAGCAAATGGAGCAGCGATGGAGTTGCTACAATCATTCTCCAAGTGGGAGATTGTTGGGTGTGGAGCATGATTATCTTCTATATTCAAAAGTACCACCACATTGGACCCCAGTTCAAAATGGGGGCAGCAAGGCCGCCCGTAAAATATTCGCTGCAAGGGGGGTCCAGGGGGGCGGCTGCGACCTTTGGGAGCCCCCCCCTGGTGGGGAGTTTTGGGGGCAACGCCCTCAAAGCTAAAAACAACTGTAAAATTGCCTTGTAAAAGTATAGTAATTTCTAGTCAATCTGGGCCGTTCATTAGGCGGATGATCTGACGGTAGAACTTATGTTTAGTTTAGGGTTTTTTGCCCTAGAAGGCAACCCCCTCTTTGTATGAGGGCATTGTATTGGAGGCTGTGAGATAGATGTGTATTCTGTGTGAGCGAGAAACAGAGAGGTGAGACTGTGAGAAAAGACAGAGGATATTACAACAGATTTGCTGTAGGTTGTGTCTCTTCATTTTGCTGGATAATAGAAAGGAAGGACTGGCTGTTCAAGGTGGACGTAGCCTAAACTGGGTGAACCACGTATATCTGTGTCTCTCTTGTTTTGTGCATTTTCTGTGTTTATATTTCTGCAATATTTTATGTGTTCCATTGCTCCGTAATACATATAATATTCTAACAGGCATAAGCATATTCATCCACCATAAGTAATTGGCATTCAAGCCAAGCAAAGAACTGTGGTGGGTAGTGCATATGTTGGCTCGTGCCTACTCGAGGCATGAGCTCGCTCCATCTCACGAGCCTCGGATCTCGGGGCGCAGGATGTGGTACTTCTGCCCACTGATACCAAAATAGCAGTATTCACTCCAAGAAGAAGGTCACTAGTATGGAACCAAACTCGAACTATTTCAAGATTCCGTGCTTTCTCTTGGTCACTTGGCACTTCATGTTTGCCAAAAGACCTCCACACCAGTTGAAGATGGTGGGGGTCAAACAAGCAATAGCGTATTGAAACTGAGACTTGGAAGCCTCATGAAGAGCTTCTGTGCTAGATACACGAACCATGGTGAACAATACTATTCTCAAAACAAGGTTAGTGGTGATTGTTGCAATCTTCACCTTACCTCTGTTGTTTATCTCGGCTCCAGGATAGCATATATGGACTAGACTCCTGGTACTCTCACCTCCTTGGCGAGATCCAAAGAGTTGAATGGCTTCTCCTCGACAGGATAATCTCGTGATGAAATAGATGTCCATTTCCTCCAGTTCCAGTTCTTTCCCTTTGATGATGAGGATCTCTCGATCTACATCCCAAAGTCTAATAAGATAAGGTAGCAACTCCATCTGTGCCCTCAACCCTTTGTTCTGAAGAATTTCAGTAGGCCATAATCCCTCAAAGCATTTATGCATGTCGAATCTTGAGATGCTTGGTGATCCTCGGCCTCATGGCCTCTTTATTTCCACTCTAGGACAATATTTCTCCTGCAAACAACATTTAAACATTTTTTAATGCTTTTTCCATGGATAAAAGTCAACATTTTTTGCTTTAAAATGAGTTTTTAATCTCCAAAAATTGCTCTCGGCACCATCGTGCCTGTTTTTCAAAACAAGTGATGGCATTGCGCAAGTCTTTTGGCTCGAGCGCCACCATTGCAGGTCCGATGACCATACCTGTGATGGTCATTGGCAACCTAAATTTTAAAAATCCTATTTTCTAGCTTAAAATTCACGTTAAAATTGCATAAAAAGGTAATGAAAATTAAAAGCAGGGATGAGGCTCTTACCTGTCGCAAACAGCTCATGAAATGGTGCCCCAGATCTCCCACAGCAGTCACTGGAAAATCAAGGAAATTAGCACACAAAAACACTTTCAGAACTCAGTTTGGTAAAATGGTAAAAAATGAAATTACTTTGCCTATTTATAAGTTTTGAAAATCATTTGGTCAAATATTTTTAATATTTTCTCAATATCAGTGATGGGTGTGTTTCTTGTGCAGTTATAGGTGCCTTCAATGTGAATAGTGATTATTATTAACCGATTCTAGGAGTTTTATTTTATCTCTTTTTCAAACTCCTTAAATAAACGAAAAAGGAACCCCCCTCGAGTCATCTTTCAGCTCTTTTTTGACTCTCAAAAATTGAAAAGATTGTTGAGTACTTGTCATTTCGAACTTGTTAAAGTAAATGAATTGACGTCACCTCAATATACGTTTACCCATTTTTCGGGCTAAGACTGACTATTTACGGAAAAGGTACGCCTTGTTCGACATGGTCAAGAGGTTCCCTTGGATATTGTTGTCTACCTTTTCGGGTTCGAGGGACAAATTACAAAAATGGACATGATGGATTTTTGTTTTTCGTTTCTTTTTCCAACTCTCTAAGCATGAAAAAGATACTGAGTTATTCTTACGTCGAGCTAGTTAAAATTTTACGATGAAAGGCTCGTCACCATGATGGGACCCGAGCTTCTCCTTCCTAGGGCTTGTAAAACTTACTAGGATGGATTCATTCGAAGAATGAACTTACATAACAAGCACGTGCTATCCCCTTCAAGCTTGTGATAAAAATAATTGGGGTACTCGCTAGAAATAGTAGGGGGAAAATGAAGATGAGACATCCTTTGTATAGGCAGCATGTTGCTCTTGAACATGACACTCTTCTGCTCTCGTGTCGGGTTTGGGATGTCCTCACTTAGTCACCTGTCCTCTCAGATTTGGGTGATCCATCTTGCCTCTCATTTGACTATTGCACACTATCATCATGACCATCAGTCCCGTGTTGAGTGAGATGTTGTCACACTCTAGAGTCTTGTCGCCAATATGTTCAAGAGAAGTCCAATCTGCAGTTATTTACCTATACATTGTTTGAGTCATTGCTACAGTCTTGAATATCATTTCACTTTATTCCTTGTTTCGTGTCGATGATGGGGGATTCATCATTTCCCTCCTTTGATGGGTCACTTCTTGTTGACTTCTGCTCACTATCCAAGAAGCTGACTTAGGAACTCCCTTTCAGTACCTTAGAGTTGGCATGCCTTAATGGTTAGTTCTTCGCATTCGATGATAGGTCTTCATTATTGATTTTTGATCAAGTGATTCCATGAGTGTTTGACCTCAACTTCATTATCACATTCACGAATTTTATTATTCTACCTTGAGGGCCATTATCATTAATGATGGTTTCTCTCCTACCTATTAACAATCCACATCATTGGGTGGTAATCAGGTGGTTTTCTAGCATGTTCGACTTCAACATGTTTATTCCCATGTTGGGATTCATACATTGATTGAGTCAGGATGGAGTGCAAGACCCCAAGTCCTATCTGTTATGGCTCAGGCTGCATGTAATTTTATATTATTCATGATTGTACACATGTTTCTACTATATGGATGGCTGTGACCATACCATGAGACTTAACATTTATACTGATCCTTGTTATCTAGATGGTTGCACCCATGCCATGGATCTTTTTATATATAGTCTTCATCATCTGGATGGTTGCGTCCATGTCGTGGATTCATGTCTTAATCTCAAATATGTATATGTATATGTGTCCTTGATTTGCAGGTCTCCTAACACTGTGTGCCCTTGTCCTGCCAAAAGCTCGTAAAGCATTTCAGTCATCACTCCTCATTCTGCCTTCATGCTTTAGGGAGCATCTGCTACATAGTATTTTGTCACACCTCCTGCACTTCCCTGTGACATACCTTGAAGTGCCCGAAACATGATCATTATATAGTATACTCATCGATGTATACAACTCAAATCCCTCCTTTAACTTTGCTTGGAAAATATCTGGAGCTTTCCCTGAAGAAATGGCTCATGAAACCCTAAAATGCATTAGGGGATTTTTGAGGTCTAAAATGGGCCTCCTAAGGAAATTATAAAATAATAGCGGGCATAATAAAATAAGATTAGATTACATCATCAAATTTTAGAGTGAAAAAAAAAAGAAAAAACTATTTTTTCAACTCATATTTACAACTTATCTCCCTGTGGATTTACACAAATTTTGAGCGAAAACACTCATTGGATGAAAAATTTGATTCCTTATCCAAGGAGTACCCATGTTGCATACTTTTGATGGACCCTACTACACGAAAAATGAGAAATACATGAAAAAGGTGATTGCAATCATGTGTTTTCAAGTATTTCTTATTTTTCGTGTAACAGGGTCCATCAAAAGTATGCAACATGGGTACTCTTTGGATGAGGAATCAAATTTTGCATCCAACGAGTACTTAGAAATTTGAGTAAAACCTTAGGGAGATAAGTTAAAAATACAAGTTGAAAAAGTAGTTTTTATTATTTTATTATTTTATAATATTTTTACTTTTTTACTCCAAAAATGGTGAATCATCCCCCATGGTTGACATCATCATCTTGAATCCTATTGGTTCTTATAAAGTTTATTTTTGTTGTACATTTTTCTTAGGAGGCCCATTTTAGACCTCAAAAGTCCCCTAATGAAGATCATCACCCTAATTAAGCTCAAAATTGCGATGATCACCTGTTGCACCTTATTAAGCCAGCGATTTCATCGCTTTGTTCTCTCTTATACCCACGATGGTATCAAAAAGGAAGTTTTCTCAAAGAGGATGAGAAGCGTCGTGATCTAGAAGCTTCCAGAGCAGCGGTTTGGAGGTGGTTTCACATAGATGAGGTCAAATCCTCGTAATTTAACCTCTTGGTATCATCCATATGAGCTACCACCTTAAGATGTGGGCCTAATCGTATCTTTGTAGGAGGTTTAACTCCCTCTCCCATCCTATAAATTTCCCCTCTACCATTCCCAAATGGTTGATCGATGTCCATTTGCACCCCTATGCTGAGCTTGTGCTTAGAGGTTATTCATTAGACTTGGAGAAGGAGTGTTGGAGAGTTTCTTGGCTTGGACTTGGATTACCACTCAAGGAGAGCCTTTCAACATCTAGGCTATGGTTGTAAGCTTCCCCTTTATTCTTTAAATAATAATACAACTGCTAATTCTTCTTCCCAAAATATATTTGTTCATGTATGTATTGGTTTTGCATTCCTTGATCAGCTAGATAGATTATTATTGGATTTTCTATTGGTTTTGGCATGCTTTGTTGTCTCTTGGTTATTTGTGCAGGTACATAAGCGCTAAAAGAAGCAGGAACAAGACCTTGACACAAGGAGTTTGAGGATCTCAACAAGGAAATCAGATTAGCATCAGAGCAAGGTAGGCCTTCTCTCTTATTCTATTTTTCAATCATGATCTAGGAAGATGTCTAGTTGATTGTCCTTTCAATTTCTAGACCCATTCATTGGGCTAGACGAATCGTCTCTGTCCCCCAAAAAAAAAAAAAATTTAATAAAAAAAAAATAAAATTTAATCAAATAAAAACTATTTTAAATGATAATTTAAAAATTTAAATAAAATAATCACCCATTAAAATATATTTTTGTCGAGCAAGATTGTGATTTTTTGTTATTTAAAATGTATTTTTGAATGCATAAATGGATTAAGCACTTCAAAAACCCCTTTAACACGAGAAACCCACTTAACTATTGATAGTGGGTTTAGGACATAATCCAAGCCCAATTTACAACTAGTTACTAAGAAGTAGGTTTTCACTTTGAATTTTTAACCATTTTTTTAAATTAACAAAAAAAAAAAACCATAACTTAAAACTTTAAATATAATAATTATCCATTAAAATATATTTTTTCATTAACCAAATAAAAGGAGAATTTTAAATGGCATAGTTTAACTTATAGATAAAATGGTCCTTTTCCGAGTATCATCTGAAACAATTTCATGCAAGATTGTGATTTTTTGTTATTTAAATTTTATTTGTGATTTTTTGTTATTAAAATTGTATTTTTGAATGCATAAATGATGGAGCACCCTGAAAAAACCTTTTGAAACTAAAATCCTACATATTAAATAGCTTCAACTCAAGTTCTTAAATATTTATGTATGATTTTGATTTAAATTAACAAGAAAAAATGTTCCCAAAAAAATAATTTAATCTATTAATTAAACCACTGAAATTTATTTTCCAAGAGAATATTCAAACACTTGAGAAATATGGGATTAGTTGGAGATTTTTCACATATAAAGTCTTAAACAAAAAGACTATGCACGTTGTCCGCTTCCAGTGATACATTGTCGTTCTCTTAAATTCCAATTCATTGTAGTTTATTTCGTCTTTTCAGTCCCTGCTCATTCGGGGCTGCAGGGACTATAGTAACAGTGGTTTTAAGCTTGGATTACTTCGGCGCGAAAAAAATGAAACTTTTTTTTATTTTACCCGAAGTTTGCAAAGTATTATGTCTCTATTTCATTGATCATACCTTTTGGAAGAATACCACTTATGTACAACACATTCCTTTAACCAATAAGAGATTTGAAGGTGTTATTTGACCTCTTCCCAAGGTATCTCCTACATCATAATTACTCATATCTTGGTTAACATTGGTTAAAAAGATATGTTTCTTGAATAATTTCCACCCATTGAGTATGAACCAGTTATATCTTATAATGGAATTGTATTACTGTTGGTGTTCTGACTGGTGATATCTTTTGTTGATGGAGTATTCTTGTTGTTTCCACTAGTGATAGGAGTATTCTTGTTGTTGGTGGTGATAAGAGTATTCTTGTTGTTTCCAATGGTGATAGGAGCATTCTTGCTGCTGGATGTTGGTGACAACCTCACCGATAGATCTTGGACTGCTAAGTGATAAGTACTTGTAAGTAATCATTAAATACTAGTTAAAATAATTGATGAAAGCCAACAAAATTACATAAATATAATTATAGTAAACATTAAACATTAGTTAAAACAATTGATGAAAGCCACCAAAATTACATACATATAATAACATTAATCCAGTTTGGTTCATAATATTTTTATCAAGTATTTTCATAATCTTTTAAAAGACGATACTGGATATGCTCTATGTATTTGATATATGTTATGTATGCTTTGTAGGGTGGGATATGGCTGTTATGACCTTCTTGCAATGACTGATTATGACTAGTTCCCTAAACTATTGAATTTAGTTATTGAATTCCTCAAGTTGAATGGTTTTAGGAAGGAAATACCTTGAACCAGGTTGAAGTTTAACTATAATGAAGAATTGGTTCATTACTAAGTACAAAAGGCATGACCACAGTGTAAATTCTAACACACATTTCATGTTCTTTACATATTCTTGTATTTTCTATGTTATATTGGATATGCTCTATGTATTTGGTATATGCTATGTATGCCTTGCAAGGGGGATATGGCTGCTATGACGTTCTTGCAATCACTGACTATGACTGGTGCCCTTTACTATTGAATTTAATTATTGAATTCCTCAAGTTGAATGATATTAGGAAAGAAATACCTTGAATGCTTCAGCTTGCGTTTCTCTTTTAGGTTGAACAAATGATATAGTGTTCAACATTAACAAAGGGGCATGTTGTAGGAGAGTCTTCTATAGGAAAAAACACGAAAGGAGTTGTATATTCATCTCTAGTAAAAGGGATACTTATTTTGTCAATGATGTAAGCTTTGTCAATGTCCCAATATCTTATTCCACATTCTAGCCCCACCCATCACTGATTCCCCATACTGGTTATTGTGTAAATGGCTTGGTCATCTTGTGTTTCCCTCCAAGGATGAGACCTTAGCTCAAGAAACAACTGGTCTTCCAAGATGAATTGCTTCTCAAGTAGGACATTGGAATATTCCCATCTCTCCACCAGAAGCCATAAACTCCTCTAACCTAGGAGGCCTTAAAATCTTCAGTTTTTTGCTTATGATAAATCTCACCAAAAAACTGTATTATTGAGGCTCTTCTCAAATCATAATTTGTGTGCCAATCTCTCAATTTAGGTAGTTAATTATCAATTTATGTTTCTATTGAATGTTGAGTAGCTTTTTGTACTCCCTTTTCCTCCAAATCACTAAAGTTCGGCCAAATGTGATCACCTAAGGGTGATCTGGTTTGTTGACTTGCACTATAACGTAGATCTTTCGAGATTTTTCCCCTTCAATTATAGGAGGTGAAACTTCATTCTCGTGATCCTTTGTCCAAATACCAAAACTGGGATATGGATCTTCTTGAGATGTTGAGAATTTATTTATTCCAATACAAGGTTGTGCAGGATCTCTACCGATAGAAGAAAACTGAGCTTTGACCGAAGAATTGCGGTGATGATTGGTCAGGGATTCAAATGAATTGGTAGACACGAGAGGAATACCAAAAGGATTACTTAATCCAAACCTCAAACCTTCAAAAGGCCAAATGGATAATGGAATTTAAAATTATAAATTTTAAAACAAAATTAAATTTTAAAACAAAATAAATTTTAATCAAATAAAAATTATTTTAAATCATAATTTAAAACTTTAAATACAATAATTACCCATTAAAATATTTTTTTTTCAAGCAAGATTACGAATTTTTTGTTATTTAAAATGTACTTTTTGAATGCATAAATGTATTAAGCACTTGAAAAACCCCTTTAACACTCGAAACCCACTTAATTATTGACAATAGTTTGAGGGCATAATCCAAGCCCAATTAACAACTAGTTACTAAGAAGTCATTTTCACTTTGAATTTTTAACCATTTATTAAAATTTAAACAAAATAAAATTTTAATCAAATAAAAATAATTTTAAATCATAACTTAAAACTTTAAATGCAATAATTATCCATTAAAATATATTTTTTCATTAACAAAATAAAAACAGAATTTTAAATGGCTTAGTTTAACTTATAGATAAAATGGTCATTTTCCTAGGATCATCTGAAACAATTTCAAGCAAGATTGTGGTTTTTTTGTTATTCAAATTGCATTTATGATTTTTCGTTATTAAAATTGTATTTTTGAATGTATAATGATTCAACACCTTGAAAACCCCTTTTGAAACTAGAATTCTACATATTAAATAACTTCGACTCAATTTTTAAAATATTTCTGCATGATTTTGGTTTAAATTAACCAGAAAAAATGCTTTGTAAAAATTCATTTAATCTATTAATTAAACCAATGAAAAACTCCAAATTGATTAAAATAATTGTGATCCTTGTCTCCTCGTGGAAGGACATCTATGGACGGTGGAAGACGCAATTCTCTGAAATTCATTTTCCAAGGGAATATTCAAACACTTGAGAAATAGGGGACTAGTTAGAGATTTGTTGCATATAAAGTCTTAAGAAAAAAGACTATGCATGTTGTCCACTTCCATTAATACACAGTTTTTTCTCTTAAATTTCAATTCATTGTAGTTTATTTCATGTTTTCAGTCTCTGCCCCTTAAGGGCTATAGGGACTATGGTAATCATTTTTTAAGCTTGGATTACTTTGGCCTGAAAAACAATGGAACATTTTTACTTTTACCCAAAATTTGCAAAGTATTATGCCCCTATTCCATTGATCAGACCTTTTGGAGGCATATCAGTTATGTACAACACATTCCTTTAACCAATAATAAATTTGAAGGTCTTATTTGGCCTCTTCCTGAGGCATATCCTACATCATAATTACTCATCTCTTGGTTAACATTGGTTAAAACGATATGTTTCTTGAATAATTTCCACCCATGTAAGTAATATTACCATTACTTGATAGAATTAAGTGTTTGTTCGTTTCCTTTGTCAATCTCATGGTGGAAGTTATAATATGAGCATGTTTCGGTGTCAACGAACTCACAGGTGGCTACATGAATGTTTCTTCTCCTAAAGCTTAATCCATAAAATTGAGTATGAACCAGTTATATGGTATAATGGAATTGTATTACTGTTGGTTATGCGAATTGTGATAGCTTTTGTTGATGGAGTATTCTTCGTGCTGCCATTGTTGATAGGAGTATTCTTGCTGCTAGTAGTGATAGGAGTATTCTTGCTGCTGGATATTGCGACTGATGATAGCTTTTGTTGATGGAGTATTCTTATTGCTACCACTGGTGATAGGAGTATTCTTGCTGCTGGATATTGGTGTCAACCTCACCGACAAAGCTTGCACTACTGAGTGATAAGTACCTATAAGTAAACATTAAATACTAGTTAAAATAATTGATGAAAGTCAACGAAATTACATACATATAATTACAGTAAATATTAAACATTAGTTGAAACAATTAATGAAAGCCACCAAAATTACATACATATAATTACTTTCTTCCAGTTTGGTTCATAATATTTCTATGAAGTATTTTCATAATCTTTTAACAAATGATACTGAATACACTCTATGTATTTGATATATGCTATGTATGCCTTATAGGGGGGGATATGGCTGTTATGACCTTTTTGCAATGACTGACTATGACTAGTGCCCTATACTATTGAATTTAGTTATTGAATTCCTCAAGTTGAACGGTTTTAGGAAAAAAATACCTTGAACCAGGTTGAAGCTTAGCTACAGTGAATATTTGGTTCATTACTAGGTACAAAGGGCATGACTATACTGTAACTTCTAAGGCACATTGCCTATTCTTTAGATGTTGTTGTATTTTCTACGTTATACTGAATATGCTCTATGTATCTAATATATGCTATGTATGCCTTCCAAGGGGGATATGGATGTTATGACGTTCTTGTAATCACTGACTATGACTGGTGCCCTGTACTATTGAATTCCTCAAGTCGAATGATATTAGGAAAGAAATACCTTGAATGATTCAGCTTGTGTTTCTCTTTTAGGTTGAACAAATTATATTGTGTGCAACATCAGCAAAGAGGCATGTTTTAGGAGAGTCTTTTATAGGAAAAAACATGAAAGATGTTGTATCTTCATCTCCAGTAAAAGGGATACTTCTTCTCTCAATGACGTAAGCTTTGTCAATGTACCAATATATGATTCTACATTTTGGCCCTCCCCATAACTAATTCCCCGTACAGGTTATTATGTAAATGGATTGGTCGTCTTGTGTTTCCCTTCGAGGAGGAGACCTTAGCTCAAGAAATAGCCAGTCTTCCAGGATGAATTTCTTCTTGAGTAGAACATTGGAAGATTCCCATCTCTCCATCGGAAGCCACAAAATCCTCTAAACTAGGAGGATTGAAATTAACAGAAACCTTAATTTTTTTCTTCTGATGATTCTCACCAAAAAATTGTACTATTGATGCTCTTCTCGAATCATAATTTTCATTCCAATCTCTCTGTTTAGGTAAGTAATTATCAATTTCTATTTCTATTGAATGTTGATTAGTTGTTGGTACTCCCTTCTCCTCCAAATCACTAAAGTCCGGCCAAAATTGATCACCTAATGGTGATATGGTTTGTTGACTTGCACTATAATGTGGATATTTGGAGAATTTTTCCCCTTCAATTATAGTAGGTGAAACCTCATTCTCGTGATCCTCCATCTGTTAGAGCCTAAATATACCTTAGGCTGAGAAAGGTAGGATTTACGACAACATCAAACCACGCTTAACCTGGTAGCTAGCCCTACCAGGTCAGGAGAGGGCTCTCTCCTAGACAATCCTAGCAAGATATGATCGATGAGAGCTTGAGATGACTAATATGCTGACTAATTTTAGGCTAGGTATGTGTGTAAATGAGTTTTATTGAATAAAATGATGTTTTTGTTGGTTCCAATGGAAAGGCATATTTTGGGTGCGGGGAATGAGGCTCAGTTTTGCAGAGATCTCAATGGGGCAAGGTAGGTGTCACGCGGAATCAGTCGATCTTGTGGACAAGACAGACCTTCCTAGAATCTAATGAAGACCTAATGACAAACAAACCAACCAGACACTATCTTTCTCTAAATGCGCTTTATAAATAATGGCAAACAAATGTGTTTAAGGGCCTACCTCATGTCCAACGCAAGTTCGGAGATGCCTTCGCTCCTTTGATCCAAGTAAGTTCCTTCGTCGCAAACCTGCAAGCACAAACAAGGCAAACGATTAAATAGCACCTGAATATCCAATATTATAAAACATATTTAACATGAAAGTCAAGGAGTCCATGAAACAAATAGCATGAGATACTTGTTGAGAAAAATGAGCTTGATTGTATTAATTCAAAAGAGAAGAACCTTACAACCTTTGCCTTGACGCTGTACAAGCTCCTCCCAGGGTCCAACAAGAAGTCTCCTCTACTTTGACAAGCTTCACTCAATCCCTAATGAAGCCAAGAAGGTATGTGATCTCTCCTCTTAAGCTCAAATAGGAAGTCTTGATTTCACTAGCATTTACCCTCAAAAGTTCAGCTTCTAACCTCCCTGGCCACTGACCCAATGCCTCAATTTATAGTGCAATGGAGATCAGTTACCAGCTCCTCTTTCAAAGGGATAGAGTCCTCCTTCAAAGGGATAGCTCCTCTTAACAAGGGATTAGTTCCTCCTATGATGGGATGCATGAACCACTTGGAGCGAACAATCCACGTAACAAATTCTTCTAGAAAACTCTAGAATTAACCCAAGATGAGTTTTTTAAGATAAATATTGCGCCTTTTGACTTTTACAGGGGTACGCACCTTCCCCTTTACATACAGAGCGTATAAGTATGCAGATACCTTGAACAAAAGGTGTGGGCCTGCAGGCAAAAGTAAAAGAAAGTGCAGAACCAGAGTTACATTGTTTTTTTGATGTCTTTCTCTCTTTTCTCAAGCTTGTTTTGAAGAGCTGAGGTTTAATACTTGCTTAGGAAGCTGGTATAGGTGATGATAGGCCTACACCGACTGCAAATAATCAGGGTGACGATATTTTTATGTAACATATACGTGACTTGTATATAGTGAACCCATGTGTATACGCCGCTTGGCCAGTGGTGAACTTGTGTATACCTCTCTTTCTTCATTCTGATCTAAACTTTGTGTTGTTAGCCTATTGAACTGTGATCTCTCATCTGAGTGAGTTGCCATCAAGGAAAATGCCTGTGTCATAATGCCAACAATCTCCCCCTTTGGCCTTGATGGCAACCCCAAGTCACTCTCCCTCTTTTTCATTAAGGGCTAAGGGTTATGCTCCCCCTGAGTACATGCTGAATTCTCTGATATGTTGAAGAGTGTTGATTGAGCTCCATGATCTAGTCCATGCTCCCCCTGAATATAAGCAAGGTCTGCAAAAAGATGTTCTAAAAGAAGAACATGACTCTATACATACATCATAAATGGCCTTCCTATCACCAATGACTCATACATACATCCATCTCCCAACCAAGTGGGGATATACCAATTGTTTATACATGTCAAAACAAGAAACACTACATCATCCATCCCATGCATAGTGGGGTAACAAATTAGGTCATTTCACGACCGTTTCGTTAAAAAATATACATGACATATATAACAAAGACCAAATATCTTAAACAAGACCGCGATATTCATCAGCAACTATCATTAGCATCATATGTCAATCAACATCCAGACCAACAACCATGTTCTCCTCCTGAACCTGTTCCACCTGAATAAAAAACAACTGTATGAATCTGTACCAAGATCTTCTAAGATAATGCCCACAATGCATTATTAGAAGCATATGCTCCCCCTGAACCTATGCCAGATGATCATTGTCAGATCTAATCATTTCATATAATAGAAGAGTTATCAAGGCGTCATTATCAATCAGATATACATCAAGTTATCAACAACTTATGAGAGACAACATATTTCCACATGTCATCCACAGATTATAACCATCATCAAGCAGAGTAGATAATTCACTGAACCATATCAGACCCCTTTCTTCTTGAGTCTAGCCCACTGATTTTCTTCAAACCAACATATACGCCACTGTATCCACAGAAACTGATGCATGTACGTGACTACGCTTCATAAAACTCACGTATAATCACCTTTCTCTGAAACAGATAAGATTTAACAGCAGGATGACGTATCAGCTACTCCTAGCTTCTGTCTGAGATATTCAAATGTCTCTCTGGGCAATGGTTTGGTGAATATATCAGCAACATGTTCTTTGGAGGGAACATACTCCAATTTGACCTTTTTTTCAAGCACTTGTTCACATAGAAAATGATATTTGATGGGTATGTGCTTGGTCTTGGAATGAATGACTGGATTCTTTGAAATATTGATGGCACTTGTATTATCACATAGAATGGAGATGGGTGGAGTACATGTGATCTGAATGTATTGCAATGTTTGCATCATCCAATGGAGTTGTGTGCAAAAAGATGCAGTAGCCACATATTTTTCTTTAGTTGTAGATAATGAAATTGAACTTTGTTTCTTGTTGAACCAAGACACTAATTTGGAACCCATATAGAATGCACCACCATTAGTGCTTTTTCTTTCATCAATGCTTCTCGCTCAATCTGCATCTGCATATGCATGAAGTGTAAGATCTGTGTCTCTAGGATACCATCAACCAAAATTATGTGTTCCTTGAAGATATTTGAAAATCCTTTTAACTTCCTGAAGGTGTGATTACTTTGGATTTGCTTGGAATCTTCGAACTATTCCTACTGCATGCATGATGTCTGGTTGGGTACCTATTAAATAAAGTAGACTGCCAATCATAGATCTATAAGTTGGTTGGTGTATTGTTGTTGATTCATCATTTGAGTTGAGGCTACATCTTGTTACCATTGGGGTACATACTGGTTTAGAATCTTCCATGCCATATTCTTTCAAGATTTGTTTGAGATATTTGGTTTGTGATAGAAAAAAACCATCTTTATTTTCTTGAACTTGTAGACCAAGAAAATATGTAAGCTCACCGAACAAGGACATTTCAAATTCTTGTTTCATTACCGAAGCAAAATTCTAACTCATGGCTTATTCATTGCTACCAAAAATGATATCATCAACATATACAACAAGTATTACCAATTTATTATTGTCAATCTTTGTATATAGATTGCTATCAACTTATCCCTTTGAAAAACCTTGTTGATGGAGATATTTGTCAAGACGGTAATACTAGGCCCTTGGAGCTTGTTTTAGACCATAGAGAGCCTTTCTGAGTCTATATACAAGTTTTGCATCATTTCCAATAATGAATCTCTCTGGTTGCTCAATATAGACTTCTTCTTCTAAGTCTCCATTAAGAAAGGAAGATTTTACATCCATTTGGTATACTTTGAATTTCTGAAAACTAGAAAGAGCAAGGAACATTTTTATGGCTTCAAGTCTAGCAACAGGTGCAAAAGTTTCTTCAAAATCTATACCTTCTTGTTGAGCATATCCTTTACAAACAAGTCTGGCTTTGTTTCTAATAACTTCTCCATTTTCATTCAGCTTGTTTTTGAATATCCATTTAGTTCCTATGATATTCTTATCATGATATCTAGGAACTAATTCCCAAGTATTATTCTTTTCAATTTGCTCAAGTTCTTCATTCATGGCCCTGACCCAACATTCATCTCTGCATGCTTCATTTACATTTTGAGGTTCAGTGGAAGATAGTAATGCTAGATAGCTTGAAGCTTCAGCAATGGTTCTTCTAGTCTGCACACGTGCCCCTTTTTCTCCAAAGATTTGAGTTTCTGGATGATTTTTTTGAACATACCTGGACGAATTCTTTTCTTCTATCATTATCTCTTCTTCTGTTGCTTCATTGGTTTCTTCTTCAGAATCAGTGTGATTCGATGTGCGAAAATGATCCTCATCTTCTTCATTGTCATAATCTTTGGTTTTTATTTGTTTTGGATTTTTGCATGCTTCATCAACCACAACATCAATACTTTCAATAATTTTCCCAAGTCTTTTGTTGTAACATTTATATCATGTAATTTGGGAAGAGTAGCCAAGAAGAATACCTTCGTCTGCTCTAGGTTCAAACTTACCAAGTTTTTCATCAGTCCTTTTCATGTAGCATTTGCTTCCATCAACTTTGAAGTATTTGACAGTAGGATTTTTAACATACCAAAGTTCATGTGGAGTTTGAATGCTATTTACCCGAACATTTACTTGATTGAAAATAGTGACGGCGATGAATGCAGCTTCACCCCAGAAGGTTGCGGGAGTTTTAGATTCATCTAGCATAGCACGAGCCATTTGTTGAATATTTCTGTTCATCCTTTCTACCACTCCATTTTGTTGAGGAGTCTTTGCAGTGGAGAACTGCCTTTTTATCCCATGTTGTTCACAAAAGTCAAAGAATTCGTCTGATATAAATTCCCCTCCTCGATGTTGGGTTGTGTTATATTCTTTCCACGACTAGCCCACGTAGTTAATCAGGGGGGTCACATGGGGTTTGAGGCGTACTCATAACTCCACTTTATGGGGTTCGGGGCAGCGCCTCAGAAAATTTTGGTTTTGGAACCCATGTTAGGTTGGGTGGACCCGCCTATGGTTTTGTGCATGATTTTTGTACATGTTTTTTGGACGTGATGGTTTCGGTCCATGGTATTAGACGCGATGGTTTTCGGTCCATGGTATTGGATGTTTTAGCATGTATAAATATGTATTGTAACATTGAAAGGAACATAATGAAAAATCAAGCTGGTAGTCCCGGTTTTTGGATCCAGTGGGAAATATCTGTGTATACGTGTTTTATGTGTTATGATCTCGCATTTTTATTTTTCTTGTGATTTAGAATTAGTATCCAGGTAATTTCTGTACGGGGTTAAAACCTACATTTGGTATCAGAGCTGTTTTGGCTTCAAGGGGACGCCTTTGTTGCTGAGGGGTTTCGCTTGGGCCTGTGGTAGACCCTGTTCAGT
>APFE030239176.1:0-10534 GCA_000404065.3 Pinus taeda | reverse complement strand
GCACCGGTCTTAGCTACACCAGACTTCACAAAAAACCTTTATTGTGGAATGTGATGCTTCAGGAAATGGAATTGGTGCTGTTCTAATGCAAGATGAAAGACCCATTGCTTTTGAAAGTCGTCCAATCAAGGGAAAGTTTTTAAGCAAAGTTATTTATGAGAAGGAAATGTTGGCAATACTCCATGCACTTAAGAAATGGCGACCCTACCTAATGGGAAGACACTTCAAGGTAAAAACAGATCATGATAGCCTTAAATACTTTTTAGACAAAGATTATCCTCTGAAGAGCAACAAAAGTGGGTCACAAAGATGTTGGGTTATGACTTTGAAATCATCTACAAAAAAGGGAAGCAAAATGTGGTGGCAGTGCACTCTCAAGGAAGGATGAGGATGTGGAAGCATTGTTGTGCGCCATTTCTATTATCCAACCAGATTGGATAAAACGAAGCAAGGGATGAATGGAAGAAGGACAAAGAAGTATGGCCACTTACTCAAAAGTTGCAAAAGATCCCAATTCAAACAATATTTCCAGAAATTGAAGAGGAAGGAAAAATCATATTGGAACTTGGAGCAGTCACAGAAACAAGAACCCGACAGCTACGAAATCGATCAATTACAGAGTATCTCATCAAGTGGAAGAACTTACCCGCTGAAGATTCCACATGGGAGGAGAAGAATTTTATACAGAAGCATCAAGAACTACTCAAGCATTGAGGACAATGCTTTTGAAGGAGAGGGGCATGTTAGGCCCTTATACTACTAGTGTAACCCCTTATTGTTATTAGTACAAACCACTTATTATATTGATGTACCCATGTAGTGCCCATATTGTTACTATTGTGCCCCATAGAAGCCCACTATTGTTATTATTGTGCCCTTACATTATTACTATTATGTCAGCTCTGATTATGTTATCACCGCTTAGACTCCTATATATAAAAAGGAGGTCTTTTCATTTGTATCATCCAAGAATTGTTCATTTATGTAATGTAAACGAGGTTGCCCCCTTGAAGAGGCTAAATTCTAAGGCGTTGATCTCTCTTTTCCATCTTTTTGTGAGTTGGTTTCATAACAAATCCTCCAAAGTTGACACTCTGTGAGACTTCATAACTCTATGTTGAGACTTATCGAATGAGATGTTGTGCATCTCTCCTTCTAGCTAATCTCGAAGGATCTCGGTGCCTCCTTGGTTGCTTGAGACTTGCTCATCTTCTGGATGCAGTGAAGCAGGTAATTCGACCCCTTAGTGATGAGGCATGAGGTCGATGTCTTGCTCCAATTCATGTTGCTCCATATTTGTATCCAATTGTTAAAGTGCTTGCTCTACCTCACGAGTGAAGTTCTACTTCTATGATGGTTCACCCTCGTCGCCTGATGCCAGTTGTTCTGATGAATCCACTACTTGTACGAGCATTGTTTCATCCATCTGTACATATTGTGCCCCCTTCTATACCTATTACTGTTGCGCTTCTTGCTTCTATTTGCACAACCCTTGCTCCCTTCAGAGTTGTTCCTTCAACTCATGCAACTCCTTCTCTATTTCCTCCATTCTTCATTTCTCTCTGTGCCTTTATGTGATTCACTTTTCGTGATGTTAACTCTTTGCCTCTATAGCCGTAACTACTTTCTCCACAAGTGGATCTGCTCAGAACTTACAACTTTGCTCTTCCTCCATACGATCAGCAGTCTTCCTCTTGCCATTGTTGCGTACTGGTGTGATTACCTTTGTTGCTACTATTGTTGTTGCTTTTAGTTCTCTCTAGGAGGCTGCTTCATGTTGCTTTGCTAACCACTCCACAACGAAGCTGACCTGTCCATTGGGTCTAGAGAAATTGTAGCAATATCTCAATGTGTCCTCCTCCACCAAATGAAATGCCTAGTGGATCTAGTTGAACTGTACTTTTTGCCAATGATCTTTCACAAGGCAATGTAGGTCATAGGGATTGTAATTGCGGAGGCCGAATGGATAATTCTTCATATGTTCTTCTTTGACATCCACATGCTTGAATCTCTATGTATCGTATAACCCGATGCGTAGTGGAATAGCACGCCAAGGTGCCTTCTTCTTTTGACGCATCCTAGCTGTCAACCTTGTTGAGGTTTGATATGCTACTTCCTACATGACGAGTACGTCCAAGGAAAAATTTGATAGAACATGCATAGGCTTCTCTACACTGTACATTTGTATGAAGGTGTCAGATGATAAGGCATACGAATCAACTATGTCTATGGGTATCTCCATGACTACCTTCAACATGCAGAGTGGATCTTGTTCGAATATCATCTTGTAAACTGGGGTGACAAAATGATTGGATGACCGTGTGATAACTCCTCTGTAGTTGCATTTAGACAACATTTTTCAATAAGTGTTCACAACAGTCTTCACTGGTGAACATGCTCACTTCGAGCCTAGGAACTCCTGTCAGGCAAAGATTGGATCCAAGATGTAGGCAGGCATGTAGATATATGGTTGCATACCTTCGAACAACTATCGAGTCCTTGTTACCTATTCCTTCAGCTGATGAACCAACATGTTGGACTAGTTACATGGTTTTTCTTCTTTGGCTTGTTGATCCAACGTGATCACCCAACTTTGTGGGAAGGTTTTCATGCTCTCTTGGTCATACAATAGGCATGCAAAGATGACCAATTATTGATACGCCTTTCACCGTATCTTTGTCTTGTAGATCTAGTTGGGTGTCATCCTGAATCTATCCAGCTCTTTCACCCAATTATTTAGAATGTCTCTGGAGTTGGAATTGCTACTCAGTATGCTAAAGGGAGTCTCAATGATGATCACGAGCTCCAACATATGATACATCTCATCATAATCCTGTGCCCTGAAGGTTGTAATATTTTTCCCGCTGACATTGCTCAAAATCATTGTCTCAGGGTCTCTATGTGAGATGATCCAGTGCACCATGTTTGTGATTGGGAATGTGATGTATTTGCATGCAATTCCTTACAAGTAGTACTTGTGAATTTTCACATAAACCTAGCGGTCTTCGAGGTCTTTCCCAAATGTGCCTCCAAATGCATCATTGACCTCTTTCCATTTTTGCTTGGTGTCATTGTCTAGAAACAATTTGGTATCTTCATCGATTGGTTTACTTTTAAACACTCGTTCAACTACTACTCCAGTGGCACTTCCATCTGTGTCCTTTGATCCTGCTCGCTTGGAGGCCATTGATCCCGTGCTGCTAAGAGGAGGATGAACACCTAAAATATATGGAGACAAAGTGACGTGCATGGAAAGAAATATTTCACTGAAAATGAAAGAAAACTTGAGGAATGATACAACACATACCTCGGGAATGACTCTCAAGAATTACACAATTTCTTCTAGGAGGCTACGTGACTGGCTGCTAGAATTGTGAAAAATGCAGTTCGGGCTATCTGGGAGGCATGAAAGGTTGCTGTAATTGTGCAATGTGCAATCCAGGTTGAATACTAACCACTGGAATTGTGTGATGCAAAATTCTAGTTGGTAATGGCTCCAGCCTTAGTGACTGCATTGTGCAATTTTCTGGGCCAGTAGTCACCGTCCCTTAGAATTTTGTAAAGAAAGCCTAGAGGATAGTCACTAGGCAGAAATACACATTTCCTAAGAGGAAGATAGAGCCTTCCTTCTCCAAATTGTGCAATGCTATCTCAGTGAGGCAGAGTCCGGGGCAAGGCTGCCCAGACTGGCTGATGAGCAACTGAAAGAAAATGTGAAAATGAATGCATGGAAATACTGAGTATAAAAATAAGTGATTGATCATGCATGAAAACATTGGATGAAAGATTCAGAAAATAGAACAACATGCATGTGGGTGAAGCGAGTCACCGAATTAGAGACCGTTCATGCAAAACAGTTTCATGCATGTGACAGCAGTGAGATGGAAATGAAAACTAAAGCAATGCTAGTACAAGCTAGTATGCATGTAAACGATAGCAAGCATTCAAATAAATCAAGTAAACAACACTCATACAAGAGAAAACACAAAAAGCAACAGAAATGCTGAAAAAGATAAGTTGAGACCACTTACCTATGAATAGCTGAGTTGAATGTGTCGAAGAGTCCTAGATGTTTTGTGGGATGTCAGAGCTATAGTATTGATGTGAATGAGTGAGCTCTGAAATTTCGAATCAATAAGTTTGAGGCTCATGACATGCATGCCACAAATCTAGGAAAAAGCGACACTTGGAGGAAAGATTATAAAACGATCTTTGCATGTAAGCTCCAGCTACTAAAAATAGCTCCCTAAATCATGGGTTTCCTTTTGCAAGTTTCCTTTTTCTATTCCGGGAAAAATCAAGTCATGCATGCAAGTTAATCTTCTTTGGTCCTAGGTGGAACTGGTAAACCTAACTACAAATGCAAGAGCCCGGTCAATTGCTGGGAAAAAAAATATGCGTTTCTGGAAGGGAGTTGGGCTAGCTACCCAGGAGATTTGTGCAATATTTGGACAGAGTAGTTGACTGCTACCCAGGATTGCGTAATTCCTAGGCTGAGCAGCCCTGCTGGGAAGAATTGTGTAATTTTCTAGATGAAGCGTGACTCGAAGATTTGCACAATTCTGGAGCCTGGTAGGCTGCCAAATAGAATTGCCCAATTTCTAGAGGGAAGTATCTTTTCCCTCCATAATTGCACAATTTTTTTAGGGATATGCTCAGCCTACAGCTGGACGAAATCCAAGAGAACAACCTGTGAGGGGAGTGCAACAAGCTTTGATGGACAGGCTATCTTTCTACAAGAAAATCATTAAGGCTTGTGTACTTGATGAAGCATGACATGCCATTGTGAAAGGTTGGTAGGGAGGCTCCAAAACAAAGCTAAGGAAAAATTTTGGATGGTGGTTGTAGCCACTACAACACTTGGCGACACACTAGTAGAACTCCAGCTCTCTGAATGGACCTCTTTTGTGAAAAGAAAGTCTAACACCTCCAGAAGTATTGTGCAGTTCTTAGCTTGTCTTGGCTTCCACTCTAGCTTGATAGTAGGATGTAGCATCTTCCAATCTCTTATTCGATTGACACACATTCCAAGCCAAGAAAACACAATTGTTTCGATTGGGATTGAGGGGTATATTGATGCACAAGTAGTATATTCGTTAGAGTCTTAGTTTCATCTCGGGTTTTGCTCCGCCTCCAGCAGGCCTGGATATTACCCTGACAGGAGTGACATACAAACACAAGCATGGCTCCACTTCTAGCGAGCCTGGTCAGTAGCCTAGCGGAGTTACATGTATCACGGCTCTGTGTAGGAATCCTTTCTCTTCTTTTATCTTAATCATTTTTCATTTTTTGAAAACTTTCACTTTTCATTTTTTTCATTTTTTCATAACTATGCATAACACTTATTCATTTGAGAGGTGGATGAGGGATCTTGACTTATTGAGAGCAGAAGAGGTTGTTCCTATAGAGAAGTAATTTATTATACTTCTCACATGCCTGTTATGCTTTACCCCCTCACCTTATGCTACTTCATTGAGCTAATAATGGTTAACCCAAAACTAGAGTAGGTGACACTAGTTACCACGCAAGCATTGTGCTTTCACCAAGGTTCAAATCAAACAGTACATATTTTCCATCGATGTATCATGGACTAAAAGTAACAATTTCTTCATACAAAGGCAATATGACAGATAACAAAGTAGTGATAGCTATACAAGGCCTCTTGTACTTTACCCAACTTGTTTGAAGAGTCATACATGGATTCATGTGAAACTATCCTATGAACGAAACAAGAAGACAAACAAGAAATAGAGCAAAGCAGAAGCATAAGAAAAAGTGAAAGAAAAATGAGTAAGCTAATAAGAACTAGACAATCCAACAAACAAATCAGGTAAGTAAACAAACATGCAAGCAAACATATAACTAAAAGAAAACACTACTCCTACTCCTAAGCTAACGGTGCATGTGCCTTATCACATGAAGTGATATTTCCAATGTAGCCACCAGCACATTGGTTGACCCATGTTGGTGAAGGCTTGGTCCATGAGTAACCCTGTTGTGTGAACCAACAGACAAGAAAGATATAACAATTAAGACAAACACACTTCATGTTTCAAAGTGCCCATGGGACAGAAGTGAGTGCAACTACATGGTGAGTAATCCATGGACATATCATGGTGCTATGCGACATTGCGCGCTTCTGTGAAGCATACACGCATTCTTGATTGTGAAATGCAAGAAAATGAAAGAAACAAAGACAACTTGCATTGCGCATGTGTGCTTGCAATCTAAGATTCCTCCATTGCATGAGTGATAAGATCCTGTAGTTCGAGTGGAGGGGGCATGATCTATGTGTGAGATTGATCTTCAATGCATATAAATGAGTGATGGGGTGCCTTGGGTGATTGAAAAGTTTCTTGATCAGAAGTGAAACCAAACTTCGAATAGCGAGGGTTTGACATAACCTTCAGCTCAGGCTAAATTGCCTCGACAGTTTGGGCTGCTTCGACTTCATCATCAAATAGATCATCATAAACTGGTGTTTTTGATAAATCAACAATGATAAAATAATGATAGTGATCGAATATGGGAGCAAATGGATCATGGCAGCCATTATGAGAAAAATTGATGATTTCCTCGGCATCCTCATGATCTGATGAATCAAACAAAGGAGTAGATGAAAAGAGGGTAAATTCATCCTCTATGTTTCTAGAAAGGGCAGATGAAAGATCATGTGGATTTTCAATGAATAACATATCCTCTCCATTGTTGAATGATGAACTGACTTTCGGTGTGTCTTGCGAGTGATCAACAATGGTTGTATCCGTAGATGAATATACACATGCTAAATCATGGATCGCAGGTTAATCAAAGATGTCAGGAAAGAACGGAGGGGTCTCAGACAGAAGGGAGTCATCCTTCGATGAGTGTTGTTGCTCAAGCTCCCACTCATACTCTTCATGAATGATGGCACATGTTGGTTTCGCAACACCAACTCCATCAGTGGCTTAATCCTCATTCACAACAAGTGTAGAGTCCAAGATGGAAGAACACAAGACAGTATCATTCAGAGGATTAGCTGAGTATGAAGAAGGATGTTGTGCAACCAAATGGATATGACAACTCAATGGACTCACAACTAAATCTTCACGAAAACTAAGCGAAGTGATGTTGGGAGGATGTGATAGTTGAACAAGTGTGTGAACATGATCTCCCACATCACTCTGTAGTGGTGGAGCGGTTTGATCAAGGGACGGTGGGCATTCACTTGTGACAGTGATAGCCTTTGAATAAGATTGTGCAGCTCCATCATTGAAGAATTCTGAGTGAGGATTTATTTCAAACTCCTTCTTGGGACTAGAATATTTCTTAAGACAGTACTCAAATTGGTCCCAAACATAAAAAAAAATTCATCTAGCTCTTCGGAGCTTGAAACTACAAATCACAAAAGCGCTCCCAAAAATCCATAGGCAATTAATGTGGAGCTTTCCATTGTTGTAATAGTTTTTAGTCAAGATGTTCTAGATAAAAATGATAGAATGTTTCTTCAATGAGATCACATAAGTGCTCAAGTGGGTGCATGTAGCCAACTAGTAGGCTACACAACCACCGATGTGTAGATTCGCAAAGTGTGTATGCAAGCAGCAAACTATCGTGTTCGTCAGAGCATCCATCTTCCTCATGAATCATGGAAAGAAAGTCATGTAAGAACTCAGGTGAAGCCACTTCACCTTCACCATCATTCGTGTAAGTGGACAAGTGATCGAAAAACTCCCTTGTGATGGTGACATCTTAGGGATTCTAAAAACATCGTGGAGGGAGAAGAGTGCAAGATGCCATGATAGATATGAAAAGGTTCAAAGCATGATGAGAGGACACAGCTTATCATCTAGCCCTCATTCTAGCACCATAAATGTTGACGGTGCTAGACCTACCAACTTGTCAGGGGATATCCCCAGTAAGAAGTCCCAATTAGACCTTAGACCGTTTGGTGTAGGAGTCCCAATAGTGGGTCGTATGTTAATGCCCTGACCATGATTTTAGACAGAGGCAAGTAAGATAATTTTGTTGGTAGCAAGGGTGTGATAGTTGCATTGAGCCAAGGAAGGTGCATGAGAGGTTCTAAGACACGGGGGTTGAGATGAGTGCGCCCCTTGGAAACCTATGATAGCATGGAGTTAAGAAGGGAACACATGAGAAAAGATGCTTCACAACATGGAAGGCATGTTAGCCAGCAATAAAAAGTGATGGTTAAACCAAAAACACATTTCAAAAAGATTCATACATACATACACAAATAGCTATACATGCATGCGTAAGCAAATAGATACATATATCATTTATAGTAAATGAGATAACATAAAATACAATACAACATATGCCTGAAACTTATTAGATCTTGTTATATTAAGAAGTGTAAGTTTCAGTCATGCAATACATCCATGTAAAAACACTAGTTCTAATAGCGGAACGTTACAACCACAACCGCTTGCTCCTCCAAAGAGATGTACTAGCTCCACACAGTGGAAAAGCCAAGGGTCATTACAATGCTGTTAAAAATCTCTCTAAGGTAGTGTTGATGCCTTGAAAATCGTTGCATCAACATCGGGGGATAACCTCTTGGTCTGGACCTTAATATAGATCCTTTTGCATTTGGGATGGTGGCTCCGACTGGATATAATGGGACCAGTTTCCCAGTAATGAATAAAAGGGGTAGATGAGTGATTGGTTTTCTAATAAGTGATAATAAATGGAGGACTTAATCTATAAGGGAAAAAACAAATGATTATTCTATCCTGGGGAGCTTCTATTCTTAAGAGCAACGTTTGATGATATGTGTTCGTCAATAGGCATATAGATGACACTATTCAATAAACATAGAAATTAATTTAAATAATAATTTCTTCTTTCAAGTAGTTGAACGAAGTAATTAATAAAACATTGTTACACTTCTCTTTTTATATTACTGATACATGTATGATTAGAAGAAAAGCAAGTTGTAAACATCCAGTAGTGGAAAGTATAAAGACTGTTGTTAAAACACATGCATATATCCAATAATAGAAAGAATGATCAAATAACAACTCATATAAAAAGAATGAATTCAGACATAGATAGTAGTACCATATGAGCTGCAAATCATTCCCAACGTCAATCGCAATTCCAATTCCTTCTTCCGACTCAGAAATACTTTTAAATAAAGGCAGTAGTGCACATCCACATGAAAGCTTCGTTATCAAAATTGGAATAATTGGTCCAGTCTTTATAAAAGAATATGCCTGAAGTACAATAGTGCAACTTCAGGTTTAAGTCATATACAAAAACTTATCACCCTTTCTAAATACATGAAAGGGTCTATAAATACTAAATTAAACTAACAAACTACGAAATTAAAATGCTACTAAATTGGTATAACTCGATCTTGAATATCTCCCCCACAACAATCTGGTAGTTGGCAGCATGATTCATCACTCTGGCTGTTTTCCTTTTGGCATGAGTTGGCATATTGCCCTCATTGGTTCCACTTCTTGAGGGCGTCTGAGACGAGAAATGATTTGAGCAGCATAGCTGGCATCATGTATATCGGGAATGATACACCCGATTGCATCCATTAGGCACTTGAGGGCGGCTCTCTAGCTGTATGGTTTTACTAGGAATAACCAATAGGTGTCCCAAGTTAAACTCTTAATCCCTGTGATCAATCTCCCATTCTTTTCTAGCTCTTGGTAACATGATTTCTCCAATGTTTTGGCCGATAATAATTTACCTGGTGTACATTGAGAGATCATGTTAGATAAATAGAGAGTATTGTTAATCAAATCAATCAAATTGTTTGTAGATAATTTGCATCTAGAAACTTCTCTCTCTGCCTTCATCAATTGGGACTACCACTTCTTGAATATAATTTCTTTATGGGATTCTAAGATTTTAGGCAAGTTCGCTGCCTGTCCCTCATTAGTGTCCTGCCAAGTAAGAAAATTCGTTAAGGTCTCATCGGCCTGCTCTAAGTCCTGTTTGGCATCAACTGATTTACCTATTATAGATATTGTTATTTCACACAGAGGTTCAACTTGAGCAATTTTATGACACATAATATTATTTGTGTTATCAGTGCCTTATTAATTTGTATTGCCTCCGCTTTGAAATCGGCAGGCTGGGGAAGACTCTTGAACTTCTCTATTTGAGCTGATAATTGAGCAATTTGCTCATCTTTTACCTTTACCATCTGTTCATTCATTGTCTTCAATTTTACTAACGCCTCCGATAGTTCTTTCTGTCTCTGAATCGCACCTGAATCTGCCCTTTGTTTCTCTTCATGCAATTGTTTGTTCAGTTGGTTATTTAACTGTTGCTTCCTGGAAAATTGCTATTGTAGTTGTTCTGCTTCTTGCTGTGCCTCCGATAGCTATGTTTGTAATGAAGCGATTGCCTGATCCTTTTCTTTCAACAAATTGCTCACCTCTGATGCCTTGTCCATGGTGGCCGCCGAATAGGCTCCAGCATATTGGGACAAATTTGTCAGGTCATCAAAAGGATCGAATTCCTCCTTCCAAACTACATTGGCTGTTACTGTTTGTTCAGGGAACAGGGAAGG